>JXTC01000065.1:252405-267333 GCA_002914845.1 Trema orientale
AGTGACTCCTATAGTTCCTTTACCGTTTTCTTGTTACGATATACACTATATGATGAATCGATCAGACCATTCATTACATAGTTTCAGCATAGGTAGTCAGATTGTTTCCAAGCATCCATCGCAGCAAGAACTTGGAAATCTTGTTTATCTTCTCTGACTTTTGGAGCCTCTTCAATCAAGAACCTCGCAAGGTTCAATGTGGTTAGATAAAACAGTATTTTTTGCTGCCACATTTTGAAGTTCAACCTATTGAACTTCTCAGGCTTCTCTCCATGGTGCGCTGTTGGTACCATTGGAGTCACAAGAGGGTTTGGCACTCGAGCCATAGCAGAGAATGGCACTGCCACTGCAGGCACCACAGTAGGCTGTTGAGAGCTTGCCGTGTTCTCGGCATTGACAACATCAGCATTGTTGTTCGCCATCTCTGAAATTAATCAATCAAAGATTATTAATTTTAGTACAAATTTGTTCCCAGGAAAGGCCGGAGGGTTCACAAATAGGTCCCACTTAAAATCCCGCCTCTTAGACAGAATTTCAAAGAAACTCACAGAAAAGACGTGGATGGGTCACATTTGCTTCCTCTTCAAACCCGGTCTCCTTAGACAGAACACAAATTCTCCTCCACAAGAATTCTACACCAAGAATAATTGTAATAACAAAGCAACAGATCAATATATATACTCAAACAACTAGAATTATATATATTGCAAATAAGAGCATAGAGAATTTAATAGATAAATTCTAACATGCAACCTAGCATAAAGAATTTAATAAAATAAATTCTAACATGCAACCTAGCATAAAGAACTTTAAAATAAATTCTAACATGCAACCTAATAAAAACCTTATATAAAGCAACACTCAGTTTTAAGATTGTAGGAAATAATTAACATGCATTATAAGGTTACAAATGGTTATAAATGAATATAACAAAACTTTAGAATAAAGTTACCAAAAGTTTGCTTCAAACTTCAACAGAATTCTAGTTGCAGTTTGGAAACACTGTTTACTGCCGAGGCCTGTGTGAGTCACAGTGTCCTTAAAACTGATTCGCTCCCTCCACTAGAATGCTTGAGGACTTTAGCAAGCGTCAGTCTCCCAGGATACAATGATGAATAGTAGCAGGTGAAACACCAACACCTCCACTTTACGAACTGGATTATAATGAACTCCAACACACTAAAAAATCTAACTAAGAAATTTCTAAATTCTCTAAGAACTATATCTAGAGAAACTGAAGAACTCAAGAATACTCGAACTAGAGATAAGAGAGAGAGGGATGGATAGGAACCAGAGAGGAGAATGCTTCTGATTTTTGGTGTGTTAGAATGAGAAGAAGAGCTCTCCTTTTATAGGCTCCAAAGAGAATTCTGCCATAAAACCAATCCATAATGCCAAAAAGGTTTTGGCAGTTTTTTCTAATTAAATACCAAACGTTTTGGCTGTTATATAAGATTTATGGCTTTAAAAATTGCTGTTACACGTTGCCCATTTATTTTCTGGAGTTACAAAGCTGTTCCAGAATATTCTTTGGGTTTTGAGATAGGAAAAACAAATACAAGGTGCAAAAGGAGGCCCAATTCGGAGTGGGCTTTTCGGTCTGACATTCGTGCCTGCAGGACGCGCAGGCGCACACAAGCGCATGCTGTCCGGCCCGTGATTTGCATCCCCCCTGCGTGCTCGCGCACGAGAGAGCCTCTCAGCTTATCAAGTTACTAATTAAAAGTTGGACAACTCTATATAAACCACTTGCACCATGCATTTCCCACCAATGTGGGACTCTAAAATTTTCTTTTCATTTTTTCATTTCAATGGTGCATTTTTGAGCAACAATTTCTCATTCATCCGTGCACCATTTTGAGTGTGTGAATATACGAAATCGATGCCCTTGCAGAGGAGAACAAGAATTCACCAAGATCTTTCATCAACAAGATGTGAGTCCCACTCAATTTTTAGCTTCAAAATGATTCATGAAAATGGGTATTATAACATAAAATGGGACTTTACAATATACATGGGCTTCCAAGCTCAAGACAAGCCCAAAATCTTAACCCATTTCTTTAACCCATTTTCTAACACATTTGACACCATATATGTGTAAAACCTTCAATAAAACTTACATGTAATTAAATCTCACTATTCATCACCGCATGATCTAAATATGATAGCTCCCTTCAATATTTTTCTTTTTCCTCAAAGTTCATCATTTTTCTCCTACATAGTTCATGGGCTATATATTAATTTCTAATAATAAACCCCAAACTGGCCTACCCTTATTAATGAGTGCGCTAGCTATCGGCCTATATGAGGCGATTACCATGAAAAATGGCATAAGTTGCTTAAAATGGCTTCTCTTTCAACTTTCAAGCAATGTCATGGTTTTTATTTATTTATTTGTTTACTTTTTAGATAAGAAAATGTCGGTAACATATAATTTTGGTCCGTCTGTTATATCAAGAAATCATCGTATTAATTATGTATGTGAAACTCAGTTTACGGGACAGGTGAGTTGACGATGAAAGAAGGCCATACCCAACTTTGTCCTTCAGTCGCAAACTGGTGGCCTATTGGGGCAAGGGAACTCAAATAAATTCCCCTGTCCAACGCGATCCTTCTGCAGGAGTTGCATTCCGAGGAAGAAGCGCCTACTGACTCAATGGGGCACGAACAAGACCAACGGATCAGGATCAAACAAGCCCTACAGCACAGCAACTTAATAACCAAACCGATGGAGTTGTTTTTCGTGGAAGGAGCTACCATCTTGATGGAAATTAGCTGCTCTTCTTTTTTAGTCTTGGTAACCTTTAGAACTTTTTTTTTCCCTTTGAAATGAGTAACCTTTAGAACTTGTTTTGGTTGAATGTTATAATTTTTGTAACACTAAAGTACATTCTTCTTGGAGCCCAAAATATATTAACACTCTCTATATATCAAAAATGCATCATATTATAAGTGTCTAAAGTATCTCTGAACTGAAATGCCTATATAGCAATGAAATTTTAAATTGGGATATCAATGAGTTGGTTAGAGTAACATTCATATTCTTCAATTTTCCATTATAGAGATCATGCGTATAGGACTTAGAAGTGAGAAGAAAATTCTGAAGAGTGTAGACTATGAAGATGGCTCTCTTTTTATTTCTGACCCAAAGCGTGTAATATAACAATCGTGGTGTGCCAATAATTCTACAGAATTAACAAGTTCATTTCTTCACTCATATCTCACTTCAATTATATATGATCGAGGGCCAGCTTGAACGATGATTTCATACTTTTGATAATCCTTGAAACTTATAAAACTATTGACCTCTTTAATATGTTTTCATTTGGGACTTTTTGTCACGCCCCACTCCCGAGGACGTGTGCCGGATGCCCATAAAGCAAAACCCCATAGGCATGTAAGGCATCTTTCTATAAACTAATATAATTAAGAATATTTAATCTCCAATAAATATTAATGTATAATATAAAATTCAACAACCCTTATAAAGTCTCCAAATATTCAAAATAAACACTACACAATAGAAACTATAATCCAATAATTCAAGATGATCAACCTTCTGAATCTT
Source organism: Trema orientale (assembly GCA_002914845.1). Taxonomy (NCBI): domain Eukaryota; kingdom Viridiplantae; phylum Streptophyta; class Magnoliopsida; order Rosales; family Cannabaceae; genus Trema; species Trema orientale. The sequence goes on from JXTC01000065.1 coordinate 255,974, forward strand.
TACATTTTCTCAATCAAGATGAAGAAATTCCTCTCTTTAAACCATGCTTCTGAATTACTACTAAATAAGTTCTCCCTTGGTTATACCTCATAACTGACGATCTTTAAAACCTGGGAGGGAAAAATAAAAGGGTGAGCTAGAAGGCCAGTAAGTAACCAGTAACCTTAACTAGCTGGATCAAGCATATGTAAACCAAAATCATTAACAAATATTTTTTAGAACAAATTTGATTTCAAAAATCAATACTTTTGAAAATATTTAATTTGGGTTGTTTAGTAAACAATTTCACAAAATAAGAAATAAGTTTCCAAATCTGTCTTTTCGAATCCCTTTTAGTCAATAACAATTTCAATTTTACTTCTCCCCAATTTTTGGCGACTATGGCCACACTTAACCCCTGTGACTAAGTCCGAATCTGTCACAAATAACCCCCGTAGCCGGGTCCGAATCTGCCACAAATAACCCTTGTAGCCGGGTCCAAATCTACTACAGATAACCCCTGTAGCCGGGTACGAATCACGAATCTACTACATTTAACCCTGTAGCTAGGTTAGTACTGTCCACATATAACCCCTGTGGATTGGGTCCACATGCATAGTCACTGAAGTGCGTTTCAACACACATTCAATTATAAAGTAAATCACCAATACTTTCCACATTTGTCAAAGGGTAACAATTTTCAGATAATTTAACTATAACAATAATCATAAGTTTGATCCATATTTTATTCGAAAGATAATTATCTCTTGTCAAAATAATTTTCATTTATTAACAAATTGCTTGAAAATAAGTTTAAGATTTACAAACATAATTTTCTTTAAAAGAAAGCAAAAGAGACATTAACTAAAGTAAACCAAAAATCACTAGCAAAGATGAAAGGTTACTTACCTATTCGCTAGCCTAACCAATCCAATACTAATTTGCTAGCTACCACAAGTACCTATAATTATAACAAGAATCATACATGATCATTAAACACTCAATAGATACCTTAAATCATGCCTAACACAATATCTAACCCGCTGCCCATGTACACTTGATACATTCGCTGCATTACCTTGTAGAACCTCAACATCAAAAACTCATAACAATTCCAAATTGATTCTATAAAATTGTGAAACTTGGAGAACAATATCTACAAGTGATTGGGGTCCTAAAAATGCTAAGAGTATGGCTGTAGGGTCTATAGGTAGGCCTCACAAAGCCAAGTAAACCGCTTCCACGTTTTACTCTAATTGCTGAAAGTTACAAAAAATTTTCAGATTCATAGTGCTCATTTTAAAATACTATACCTCCCTGGTTATAAGTCCGTTTTTAACAAATTATATACTGTTGGAAAGCTTATCGAATAAGCTTTCCAACCATACCTAATATGATCCTATTGGACTAACAGAAGCACTAGAAAAACCAGTCGCAGTTACTACTGTGTTTTACCGTTCTAGACCAAAACTCAAAAATCTATAACTTTTAATCTAGACATCCAAATCCCATAATTTTGGTCTTATTTTAAACCTTACAACGAGAGTAATTAATCAAAATATAAATGAACCCTAGAATCGTGACTGAAACAAAAAGATGCTTCAAGAATTTTAAACCCTAGATGATAGATTAGTCCCAAGAATTCCAAATAACTAATTGATAATTGATAGGGAGGAGTTCTTTTTTTTTTACCTTAGAGAATTGACAATCAATCTTTTACAACCCTTCTCCTTCTCCCAAGCCTTCAGCCTCTCTCTTCTCCTTCTGCAAAGCGTTAAATTTTTTTTTTCTTCTATCAGAGACTCTGAAAAATTATGCATATAGGGTTTCCTAATTCTTTAAAATTTTTGAATTGTCCCTACTTAATTAACTAAACCCTTGGCCTTTTTGTCTTTTGTCACGCCCCACACCCGAGGACGTGCGTCGCATACCTATAAGGCAAAGTCTTATAAATATGCAAGGCATCTATCTACAATCCACAAAAAGATAAAGAATAATTAAACTCCAATAAATACCACTAAATTATGTACAACCCAATAATTCTATTAAGTCTCAAAATATTAAAAATTAATTATACAAAATACATACTGTAATATAACAAATTTGTGCTAATTGATCTTTCCAGTCTTCATATTTTTCTAATAAAAATGAAAGGGTTTCTATCTTTCATTCATGAACTCAAATGTATCCTAATTACCTAGATAAGCTATCTCTTAGTGAACCTCTTAACTGACGGTCTTTAATACCTGGGAAGGACAAATAAAAGAGTGAGCTCGACAGCTCAGTAAGTAACCAGTAACGTTAACTAGCTGGATCAAGTATATATCCTTTGAAAAGGTTAAATGATATATTTCAAAACAAAATCAATTTTAAAATATAATAATTTTCAAGATAATCAAATGAGATTGTTTGGAAAGTCACTTTAACAAAAACATGAAGTAGGTTTTCAAAATTTGTCGTTTCATTCTCATTCAATAATCAGTAACACTTTCAAATCACTTCTCAACAGTTTTTGGCGACTATGGCCACACTTAATCCCTGTGACTAGGTCCACATTTACTACACTTAACCCCTGTAGCTAGGTCCACATTTACTACATTTGACCCCTGTAGCTAGGTCTACATATATTACATTTAACCCCTGTAGCTAGGTCCACATTCAGTACGTACCGTCCACATATAACCCCTGCGGAATGGGTCCACATTGCATAGTCACTGAAGAGAGTTTCAAAATACATTCATATATAATAACTGTTCGTAAATAATTTCACTTTTCTTATTACATCACTGTAATTATTCTAAAATAATTTTCATATAACAATATTCAATAACAATTTTATATACTTGATCCATATTTTGGTATAAATAATTATCAAATAAACTCAGAATACTTTTTCAGAAAAAGTGATTATTTCAGTAAAACAATGTTCTTTCAATAAATTAACTCATTTTGCAAAAAGTATATTTTCACTTGAAATCATATTATTTAAGAAAATACTTTAGAATACGAATTTATTAGAAACAATAAAACATTAAATTTTTAGACAAGAAAAACTACTAGAAAAGATCAAAGGTTACTTACCTCATTCGCATTGCCTAATTATAATCAACATAACTTTTCAAACACCTATTATCATATAAATCATATATAAGTATCACAACAATAAAATTATACTCTAATTACACTAAAAGTATTGACTACTTACTGCCTATGCATCTTCTATAATCAACTCCATAACTATTCTCAATAATGTCAATTTCTTACGATTCATAACAATTCTAACATCTCTCTAAAAATCACCAAACTTAGAGGACATATTCTATAAATCATGGGGTCCTAAAAGTACCAAGAATGTAGCTATAGGGTCCATAGGTAAGCTCTGTACAGTTGGACAAGCCGCAGCCACGTTTTGCTAAAAGTATCCAAAGTTTCAGATTTTTTTCCAGATTTGTAGTACTTACTTCAATTGGCTATAACTCTCTGTTTATAAGTCCATTTTTGACAAACTATATACCGTTAGAAAGATAATTTGATAAGCTTTCTGATCATACTAAATATGACTTAATTAGACTAGTAAAAGTCCTTGAAAATCTAGTCGTAATCTCTGTTACGTTTTTACACCATAGCCCAAAATTCAAAAATTCATAACTTTCTATTTACCCAATCAAATCACTCAAAATTTGTCTTGTTTAAATCCTAATATCAATAGACTTTATCTTTTATCAGATTCATTTTAATATTTCATAAATAATTTATAAGTAATTCGAAACCCTAACCCTAGACATTCAATTTCAATCCCCAAAATCAAACTAAGATATAAAGATTAATTGGTTAAGAGTTTATTACCTTGGGAGTGAGTCTCAATAATCTATAAGAATAGTTATCCTCTTCTTCTTCTTCCAACTATAGAGTCGTTTCTTCTCTCTTTTTTTTTTAAACAGAGCGTAAGTTTAGAAACTAATAATAAAATTAAACCCTTAGGGTTTCTTAAAGGGACTAAATATTAATGTACTAAATTAACCCCAAATATTCTATTTAAGTGAGGGCTCTTTTGTTATTTCTTTTATCCTTATATTATTTATTTAATACAACTAAACCTTTTTTTTAATATACGGGTTATCACATTCTCCCCCTCTAAAAAGAAGTTTAGTCCTCTAAACTTAAAGTCCGAAGTTCTCCAAAGAACAAAACATTAATATATCCACACGTCTAGGAAAACCCAACATCTGGGTAAAATTATGATCATCATTTAGTAAAATGAAATGATCTTTCCATTAATACGATACAAACTTGAGAATATGAACTTATTCTAATTTGGGTGATCTAAACGCCAAAGAGAGATCACCACTTTTATAACTTATCTATCAATAACTCTATATCGTTTCTCGTTTATTGTGATAGCTTCTTTACACTTTCACCTAAAAAGAGAATGACATGATGACTCAAACTTTTTTTTTTTTGTTGCACTAACAAAGCCAATAGGAATTCTTAATAATTAAAATTCATTAAACCTTTAGTACCTCTTTCAATCGCATGCCTATAATGCTAAGAATACACTTCTATTTCTTTGTCAATATTTTATATAGAGCTACTTTAATGCTAGATTGAAAGCTTCAACTATATACAAATATTACTAAGAGCAAGGTTTTCTTCTCTAAACTTTTGAAACATTCTTCAATATATCCTCAGTGGTCCATATATACATATGTACTTTTCTTTTTGACAATCCATTTATTTCAGATCGATATTATAAAGCTCCAACAAATCTAATTCAATTTCCAAAATCACGTGTAAGGTCTCATAAAGCTTAGATACAATATGATATCTTTATCATAAATAACCATAAGAATCCTCTTTAGTTTCACTCCCTCTAACTTTTATCTTCAATAAGCCAAAGTATCAAAACTAAATCCAATCACCAAAGCTTACGTCAAATACAAATGCTATGCTTATAACCATATTACATGTAAGTCTAAATCTCAATGTTCACTCCAAAATAACCATAGAGATTAAAACCAAATCGGTTAAGGGCATAAGCAAATCTAGTAGCAAAAATATGAGTATACTTAGTCAAATAATACACTATATAACTACTTTATAATTTCTAGTAATCATTAATAATCTCGTTATAAAATTCCACTACCGTATTATCTTTCCCATATAGTATACCGAAATCTTTCAACCTTCGTCTATACAGTCTTTTTTTTTTTTTTAGACTAAATACTAAGAAATATGCTAAGTGACTTCTTTCATATACTAGTCCTCAAAATTTTCTTGAGTCTTTATCTTAATATCTCTAGGATTTCTAATGTATCATATTATGATTTTCTCAAAAATATCTTTTACAAGTAAGAGAGGTCAATAGAATCACAAATGTGAATATCTCTCCACAAACTACATATTTCATAAAAGTCAAATAATTTATCAATCTTAGAAATATTGATCGACTTACTTATTCTACTATATAAATATTTTGACCTTTGGTTTATAATTTTTTTTTTCTTTTTACATCACCGACAATATTCGAGTTCTCAATAGTAAAACACTAAGTGTTCTGAAAACTCTTATATTATAATCCTTCTAGTTACTCATCAAATAAGTACTTTTCAATTTATTTGTGTAATCCAATATAAATTTATAGAGAAAAGTAACACCAAATATTATAAAATACAAAGATCACTCTCTCTTATACGGTAATACCGTAGAATAAACTTGTGAACTCGTTTACAATAACTATATATTTTAATTTCAACTCTACTACCTAGTATCTATAACCATTACCAAATTGTCCATTCATCATATCTCAACTTGTACTTAGCTTCCAAAACAAATATTATCAAGGTGACATTATCTCAAAATTATCCAACCATATACGTCATTAAGGCTCCATAATTTTTTTTTTTTTTTAGGTAATATCATTCTCCAAATTAGTCTACCATTAGTTTTTTAAATATTGCTATCTAAATTATTATTCCACCTATAAGTCGTTAACGCCTATATTTCCATCATATCATCACCAATATTTATAGAAAAACTCATAGTAAGGCCTTTAACAAAACTAATCTATTTATCCTCAATCCTCTAGTAACAATAACATGTACTCTCATCAGTTAACAGAAGCATATAAATTGATACTTCTTTTATCATCTCTTTATCCTTTATCATCAAGGAAACTAGTTATTCAATAAACTTAATATACTCAATGTTTCATTGTATGTTCTAGCCCATAGCACAAATAATTTCACTATCTGAAAGAATTTGAAACATTTTCTCTCTATTATCCCATTAACTGATAAACTCAAATAGACATATCTTTGTCACATTGACACCATAACCGGGTAATCTCTATTCTATAAATCTCTTACATAGATAATATAAGATTAACAATTTCTTAGAATTATAATATAATTTCTTAGGAACTCAATAATTTCTCTTATCTAATAATTAACTTAAACTTTCTTTTTTTTTATAAGGTCAAAAACACTAAGATATAACTCAAGAGAAATTAGAAGAAGATAGCAAGTAGACTTATAAGATTTTAATGACAACTCCAAAATAAGACTCACTAACTTGATAACTATCCAATATTAATAATAAGAGAAGAGGATTTCAACATCCTAGGTCCATTAATCAAATACAAAAAGGAAACTGATATCAAAAGCACTAAATACTAAAAATCACAATATTCAATTAACAGATCTTAATAATCAAAACCTAATGAGAGTACTCAACTTTAAACGATCTCAAAAGTCTATGATAATTTTCAAATAATTCTAAAAGTCCATGTAATATATATGATCACCAACTATAAAGGTCAAACTAAGTGTTTCATCAATGAAAGAATTTAGGAATGCGAACTTAACCGATTTCAATGTCCGAAAAGATTAAAGTAACAAACTTATCAAATAGGGTCATATTTTGTATGGTTGGAAAGCTTATTCGATAAGCTTTCCAACGGTATATAATTTGTCAAAAACGGACTTATAATCATGAAGATATAGCCTTTCAAAATGAGCACTACGAGTCTAGAAAAATTTTTGTAACTTTCAGCAATTAGAGTAAAGCGTGGTAGTGGTTTACTTGGCTATGTGAGGCCTACCTGTGAGTCCTACAGCCATGTTCTTAGCATTTTTAGGACCCCAATCACTTGTAGATATTGTCCTCCAAGTTTCACATTTTTTAGAATTAATTTGGAATTGTTATGAGTTTTTGATGTCGAGGTTATACGAAGTAATGTAGCGAATGCATCAAGTGTGCATGGGCAGTGGGTTAGATATTATGTTAGGCATGATTTAAGGTACCTATTGAGTGTTTAATGATCATGTATGATTCCTGTTATAATTATAGGTGCTTGTGGTAGCTAGCAAATTGGTATTGGATTAGTTAGACTAGTGAACAGGTAAGTAATCTTTCATCTTTGCTAGTGACTTTTGGTTTACTTAAGTTAATGTCTCTTTTGCTTTCTTTTAAAGAAAATTATGTTTGTAAATTTTAAACTTATTTTCAAGCAATTTTCTAATAAATGAAAATTATTTTGACAAGAGATAATTATCCTTCGAATAAAAATATGGATCAAGCTTATGATTATTGTTATTATTAAATTATCTGAAAATTATTACCCTTTAACAAATGTGAAAATTATTAGTGATTTACTTTATAATTGAATGTGTGTTGAAACGCTCTTCAGTGACTATGCATGTGGACCTAATCCACAGGGGTTATATGTGGACAGTACTGACCTAGCTACAGGGTTAAATGTAGTAGATTCATGATTCGTACCCGGCTATAGGAGTTATCTGTAGTAGATTCAGACCCGGCTGCAGGAGTTATCTGAAGTAGATTTGGACCCGGCTACAGGGATTATTTGTGGCAGATTCGGACCTAGTCACAGGGGTTAAGTGTGGCAATAGTCGCCAAAAACTGGGGAGAAGCAAAATTGAAATTGTTATTGACTAAAAGGGATTTGAAAAGACAGATTTGGAAACTTATTTCTTGTTTTGTGAAATTGTTTACTAAATGACTTGATTTGAGTATTTTTCAAATATTGATTTCTGAAACTAAATTTGTTTTGAAAAATATTTGTTAATGATTTTGGTTTATATATGCTTGATCCCACTAGATAAGGTTATTTGTTACTTACTGGGCTTCTAGTTCATCCTTTTATTTTTCCCTTCCCGGTTTTAAAGATCGTCAGTTAAGAGGGTAACTAAGGGAGAACTCATTTAGTAGTAATTGAGGTACATGGTTCAAAGAGAGGAATTTTTTCATCTTGATTAAGAAAATGTAAAGACTTGGAAGGTTGATCATCTTGAATTTATTGGATTATAGTTTCTATTGTATAGTGTTTATTTTGAATTTTTTTTGAAGACTTTATAAGAGTTGTTAGATTTTATATTATACATTTGTATTTATTGGAGACTAAATATTCTTAGTTATATTGGTTTATAGAAAGATGCCTTGCATGCCTATGGGGTTTTGCCTTATGGGTATGCGTACTGACCTAGCTACAGGGTTAAATGTAGTAGATTCGTGATTCATACCCGGCTACAGGGTTATCTGTAGTGGATTCAGACCCGGCTACAAGGGTTATTTGTGGCAGATTCGGACCCGGCTACAGGGGTTATTTGTGGCAGATTCGGACCTAGTCACAGGGGTTAAGTGTGGCCATAGTCACCAAAACTGTAGAGTAGAATTTGAAAGTGATATCGATTATTGAACAAGTTTGATACAATGAATTTTGAAACTCTCTATTTTATTAAATTTGTTTTTAATTAGTTTCATTGCCTTATTTTTAAAAGTATTGATTTCGAAGTTAGAGTTATTTTGTAAAGTACTTACTAAACATTTCAAATTGCATATGCTTGATCCAACTAGTAGAGGTTATTGGTTACTTACTGCGCTGTCGAGCTCACCCTTTTATTCTTTAATCTTTTTCAGATTCGGAGAATAGTTAATAAGTGGAACTCATATTTGAAGGAGGGAGATCATTGAGGACTCAAATTTTACTAATTAGAGTTATTGTATTGTTTGGTTTCCATTTTGAGACATTGTTGGTTATTTGAGGTATACTAGATTATTGTTATTGTTTTAGTTTCTTTGTTATTATGGATTTAGTAAATTATTATTGATGATTTGGATTGTTTGGAGTTTTATTATGATGAGATATTTTGGTTGATAATGGATCTATTTTGATTTTTAATAATGATTGGATTCGAAGCCTTTCATGTCTATGAGGTTTATCCTTATAGGCATGTGGCGGTTGCCATGTCCTTGGTCTTGGGGCGTGATAATTAAATAGAGAGTTTACTAAACGACTTGATTTGAGTATTTTTTAAATATTGATTTCTGAAACTAAATTTGTTCTGAAAAATATTTGTTAATGATTTTAGTTTACATATGCTTGATCCGACTAGATAAGGTTATTGGTTACTTACTGGGCTTCTAGTTAACCCTTTTATTTTTTCTTCCGGCTCGTGGCAGCCTTCTAAGGCCCACACAGATATAGACTGGGTCGGCTCTGAATACCAAATGTAACACCACTGGGCCTCATCCAAAAGTGCTAGCTTGAAGGTACTTTTGGGCTCATAGACCATCACTTAAATACCCATGATCTTCCCAGAGCATACCCAATGTGGGACTTGGGTCGTTACAATCACTTAAATACCCATGATCTTCCCAGAGCATACCCGATGTGGGACTTGGGTTGTTACAATCTCCCCCTTTAAGGGCCTAGCGTCCTCGCTAGGGGGTCTACATTCAGTAGTCCACATACAACCTCTATGGGCGGGGTCCACATTTACCACGATTCTAGCTCATGGCAGCCTTCCAAGGCCCACACAGGTATGGACTGGGTCGGTTCTGAATACCAAATGTAACACCACTAGGCCTCACCCAAAAGTGCTAGCTTGAAGGTACTTTTTGGCTCATCGACCTTCACTTAAATACCCATGATCTTCCCAGAGCATACCCGATGTGGGACTTAGGTTGTTACACTTTTGAGGCTCAAGACTTCTTAATACGTACCTATTCTTCTGCTATATTCCCAAAAAAAAAAATTGTATGCCATAACAGGGAGATTTTTTTAGCAATGCTATTCCAAGTCCTCACCATAGGATACTTTTCTGAAACGAGTGAAAACGAAACACTCCAAATCATGTGGTGCCAAATTCTTCAATATAAAGTCTTGCAATTAAATTTGTAACACGTGGACTTGTATTAATTAGCACTACGCTTTTCTTTCTAAAGTAAGAAAATCTAAACTGAAAATTCTTAAGTTGACATCACACCCGGTAGACTAATAAACGCTTTCTAATATATTCCCTTTCTTTGTCTTCTCACCAAACACATGGTTATGACACAGAAATTGGACTTGGTCAAGCCTACCAGTGACTGTAACAATCATCTAAGTAAAAGTCAACAATAAGTCACCTAAACAGTCACACTAATTATATGTACATATTGATAATTGATGCAATATTGATTTTCTTTTCCCTCTTTTTCTCTGCTGAATATTTATTAGTACAACAGTTCTGAGATTATTATACTTGGTACATAGTCATTATCTTGGCGTTAAAATTTCTTTTGCTAACAAATACAGACATAACATGTGGACTTGTTTGAATAGTATAAAACTTGGAAAACTCCTCATATGCATGTCATTCCTTTCGCCTAAGATTGTTGTCCCAGACAAATCAAGCTACTCTACTATAATTCTTAACCAAAAATTAAAAAAAAAAAATCAAAGAGAGTACTATACATTATATATACAAGTTGCAAAACGACTAGGACATGAATTACTTATCAATAAAACTAGTGGTTCTTGTTTATATTAGTCATTTCCCTTGATCATTTATTAATCAGTAACATAAATCAATTAGACGTAGATGTATATGATGAAATCCAATCTTTATAAGGATAAAATAGTTGAGGTTGAAGAAGAGGGTTACCAGCTGTTTTGTCTAGCTCAAAGACTAAGAATGACGTCCAAACTAATATTTATTATCGCATAATATTTATAGCTTAAGACTTTGTTTGGAACTTAGATTTTTGGAACAAAAGGAAAAAATTACAAAAATTTTATTTTCTCTTGTTTGGATTCAAATAAAAAATGATATAAATTTTTTTAAAAAAAATTAAAATTAAAATTGACGTCAATTTTTTAGTTTATAAAATTTAGACATACTAATTAATGAAGTCAAAAATTTCAAAATATGATTATATAAAAATGTAGAAAAAATATTTTTCTCTTTCTTCTTTTTTCGTAATTTTTTTTCCCTAAAAAATGCTGGTTCTAAAAGAGACTAAGCTTTTTTGAGACGATAAAGTATAGGAGATACTTTTTACTTTTTGCTGCTTATTGTTTTAATTAATTGTTGAGTATC
>JXTC01000065.1:269342-301314 GCA_002914845.1 Trema orientale
ATTTGACACCATATGTGTAAAACCTACAATAAAACTTACATGTAATTAAATCTCACTATTTATCACCGCATGAGCTAAACACCATAGCTCCCTTCAACATTTTTCTTTTTCCTCAAAGTTCAGCATGGGCTATATTAATTTCTAATAATAAATCCCAAACTGGCCTAGCCTTATTAATGAGTGCGCTATCGGCCTATATGAGGCTATTAGCCTATTACCATGAAAAATGGCATAAGTTGCTTAAAATAGCTTCTCTTTTCAGCTTTCAAGCAATATCATGGTTTTTATTTATTTATATATTTACTTTTTAGATAAGAAAATGTCGGCAACACATAATTTTGGTCCATCTGTTATATCAAGAAATCATCGTATTAATTATGTATGTGAAATCGGTTTATGGGACAGGTGAGTTGACGATGAAAAAAGGCCATACCCCACTTTGTCCTTCCGCGAAGCTAGTTTTAGGCCCCCATGACCGTTAGCCAACCCAAGCAAAAACGTACCTTTATGTAACCAAAAAAAGTTAATCTTTGAGTTACGCGTTGTTGGACATAACACATGGCACTTTTTATCTTCGATTTCTAATCTATATGCTTAAATAAGGTTATAAAACTAATGTTGATCGTCTTAAAAAAGAAATGAATAAACAAATAAATAAAACTAATGCTGGTCAACGACCATCATCTCCAAGTCTATACAGGGCAACGTGAAACATTGCTCCACACAGAGTTATTTTTATAATAGTATTACTTGGTGTTGTGTTATGTACCACTTTATTTTTTAAAAATAATTTATTTTTTTTCTTTTTCTGAGTTTTTACGAGAGGGATATTGTTATGTAGATCTTACGTGACATGTCACACGAATATATATTATCTTCATTAGATTAATGTCAACATGCTATATTATACAAAACCAGTTTTTCATACTTGTCATTATTTAAAAACTTCCAAGAGAATCGTGCTTTTTGTTCAGAGTTGTTAAATAGAAATTAGCTTCTTGGCTTGTGAGTTAGTTTGGATGGGGGAAGATTGGAAGAAGAAAATTCAAAGCTTTATTAAGTAAACCTGCAAACGACGATGACTTGGACCTAGTCTCCTTTAGATATGCAAATTAAGAAAACTTGAATATTGGGGAATACAAACCTGTTTACATATTTGAGTTAACCAAAAAAATAAATTAAAAATTTAGTCAATAACTTATTAAAATTCATTATCAATTTATCACGTAGTATATGTAGTTTGATTGATAACTATAGAGGTACAAAGGTTAATGGTTCCAATTCTACAAAAAGGAAAAAAAAAAAAAAATCACGTTGTCATGAAAAATCTTAGAGTGAAGTGTGTTTATTATACAAACGCGTAGATGGGCAGTGATAGTGAGACATTTAAGTCCGCCCTTCTTTAAATGTACCTTTTATCCTAGCTTTTTCTTGACCACATGATGGTCGTGTGGGTTCTTAGGTATCATAAAGGGGGGAAAGAAGAAGAAGGGTACTCGCTTATTAAGGTTATTTTTAGAAAAATTTTGCATTATCTGATTTGTAAATTTTGTTATTGGGTGATGTTTACTTATGGGTCCAACTAACTTAAGTAATATTGTCATGTTGTGAAAGTCAAATTATTTAGAATGGATGGAGATGGACTTGTAACTTTTCTCTAGTGAATATGGCAACTTGTAATCTGATATTTTATCTCAAAAAAAAAANAAAAAAAAAAAAAAAAAAAAAAAACGAGACAAAACTTGAGATTTGGTATGGAAGAGATCTTTTTTATAAGAAAAATCATTATTCAAAAGGCTTATACGATTAAGTTTTTGGCTTATTTGAATTCTTCCCCCCAAAAAAATAAACAAAGGGAAGGGACAAAGATCAAACACATGCATGTTCTCTTGTTTATGTATTAAATGTTGTTCAAAAATATGGATATTTTTTTTAAAGGAATAGAAGATGGAAATTTTGAACTTTCTACTTTTATCTTCTCCTCGAGTTCATTTTGTTACTGAAGATTTTACAGTTTCATCCACAAAAAAAAAAAAAAAGACTTATAGTTTACAACCTAGTTAAATTCAAAGTTCGAAAATTAATGTTTGTTTTGTTGAGTACTTGGGATAAAAACACGTTCGAAAATTCAGTAAAACCACGTGAAGTGTGAACTCAACAAACTATCCAGCTTTGAACTAGATACGGTTAAATCCAAAAGTTAAAAAAGGGATGAAACTAACCTTGGATTGTTTGCCAAATGCCAACCAGGCCCTCGTGATAACAAATTTTTAAAACATTGTACATTGTATAAATATATTCGTTTTCCACATATGGCAATATACATTGTATAAATAGATAGAAACACTTGAGAATTATATTAAACTTATCAAATTCAATGGTGTCAATTTTGAGAACAACGAAGACTCAACAAAAAAGTCTTAACAGAACGAAACAAAATGGTCCTTTTCATTAAGCTACCAAGTTGTCCATTCTCGTTTCATACTATATATTAAAATTAATATTTGTGTAAATTTCAGAGAAAAACACTGCATCACGCCAAAGTTCGTGTGAAATATTTACATGTTTTGAACTGTCCTTGTGGGGTTGGCTGCTCTGTTTTGCGTCATCCGTTTGTTCTCGCCGAGCTCTCTAAGCTCTCAAAAATGGGGTCTTTATGATGGAACAGAGAAGGACGTTAATGGGGTTTTCTCTTTTTTCATGTTCTTTTTTCTTAAAAGGGGTTTTTGGAAGCTTCAAGTTTGAAGTTTTGAACAGCTGATATCAGGTATCGTATACGCTTTTGTTTTCATGTTTTCTTCCTAGCTACTCAATGTAATATCCTCATGGTTTCTGATTTTCTTTTTTTAATAATTTTTGTTAATCAAAATTTTGAAGCTTTAAGCAATTTCAGATGTGCATATATGAATACCCTTCTGGGCTTTCAAAGCTTTGGACTTTTTTGTTTTTTCTAGAAGTTATGAGTATCATTTGGTGAAATTTCATTTGGTGTTTGGGAATACAAATTCAATTTGAGTATTTTTCTGGGTTTCTATTTTTTTATTTTTTTATTTTTATTTTTTTATCTTATTGCCTACTGGGCCTGTATCAAATAATCTGTATATGCAGTTTTAGCTCTTGTCATTTCATTTTTATCCATATACTTATCTTGTTCTTGGGGTTGTTGACTTTGCATTTTTTGTAGAGTTTTAGCTTGAAGCCACATAAATTTATTTATGAATGGCCAAATCTGATATCTTAAAAATGTTAAATTCTTAACTTTTGTTTTTTTTGGCTGATTATGCTTTTGTGATTCACTTTTATATTGCAGAAACTTTAGTGTAAAATAGGAGGAGTAATGGATAGAAGAGAAATTGTTGAAGAAGATGACAATTTTTCGCTGCCAACGCCTTCCGGTCGTTTAACGGTTGGTATTGCAATCAATGGACACAGAAGAAGCAAAAACATTGTTCTGTGGGCGCTTGATAAGTTTGTCCCGGAGGGAAATATTAGTGTCAAGTTGATACATGTTCATCCAAGGATTGTGGCTGTACCTACTGCAAGTAAGGCATGCTACTTTTGTAGTTTATGCATTTAGCAAAAGAGAGAAATCTCATGTCCTTTATAAATCTACAACTTTAGTCTCACTTTATTTTTCTATGAAAATTTATTTGTTATTGCTATAGTTACAATGATATAAAGGCTGAAGTTACTCCCTAATTTAAGCAATTTGACCATATCTTTCTACTCACATTTTTTGTTATTCTAGTGGGAAATTTACTTCCTCTTTCGCAAGTGCGTGAAGATGTAGCAGCGGCTTACAGAAAGGAAATGGAGTGGCAGAAAAATGAACTCCTCCTTCCCTACAAGAAAATATGTCTTCAGAGAAAGGTAAAAGGTTTTCTTGATTGTTGAGATTTGATACAAGCTAATTACATGAAGCAAGAGTCTGAATCAATTATGTGAACTTTGAATCCAGGTGGAAGTAGACATTGTTATGATTGAATCAGATGATGTGCCCAGTGCAATAGCAGCCCAGGTTGCTAAGTTAGCCATTTCCAAGCTAGTTATTGGAGCTCCTTCTCGTGGTATGTTTACAAGGTATTTTCCGGGCGGTTGTGGTGGTTAAATTTTATAGCTTGGTGAAATTTCAGGGCACTTTTACCTCAACATTTCTTAAATGCATTTTATCACTCTTAAGTCTCTTGTCACCCTGTAACTGTTCTCATTGTCATTATCATGCTTGTAGGAAACGTAAGGGTCCGTCGACTAAAATCTCGGCACGCGCTCCAAATTTCTGCACGGTCTATGCTGTTTCAAAAGGAAAGTTGTCATCTATACGTCCACCAAATTTGGAGACAGTTCGAAGTGTTAGCGATGACAAAAGTGATGCATCTTCTATCATAACTAATTCAAGCTATGCTTCCGGCTCCCAAACAGGTAATGGACAATTTGCTAGGTTTAGGCTGCATCTTTCTCTTTGATGATAACTGTGGTATAATTTGAAGATATGCATATATCTATATTCTGAGGAGTTATTGGAGGCACATATGTTATTGAATTCCATAGTGTGCTCTATATACATTGTCGTGTTATTGTTTTAAGTGCTGCTTTTGTTTTAAGCTTTTTCAACTCACTTAAACATATGAAGTACTTCCTGACCAAATTTTTTCAAATATATCCCCTATTGATTGAGGCCATTAGCACTTACTAGTTGCAGCTGACATTGCAGACAGTCATCTGCTATTTGGAACTGCAATATTTGTGGAGATCAGAGTGAAATCTTAGTGTTAGGAAAAACAGATAATTATGAATTCAGTTCAAATTATCAAACTAGAGTTTGTAATTAGACAAGTAGATGAGAGATTTAATACTTGTTCTGTTTCTGGAATTCACAGACATTGGCTCTGCCACTTCATCCTCTAACCACCGATCTTCTTCCCTAACAATGCAACGATTTCAAGCACTAAAAACTATGAACCAGACCCTTATCAGAACAAGAAAAGATTCATTTGACAGCTACTGTTCTAGATATCAGTTTTCGAATCTTGAGGAAGGAAAGGATGATATGGGTTCTTGTTCCATTACTTCTGATGCTGAACGTGCATTGAGTCACATCTCTAGTAGTGCGAGCATGGAAAACGATAACCACTCCTGTACTTCTGATCAAGCTTCTACCTCTGATGTGGTCACAGATTGTTCTTCGTCTGAGAGCCAGGTAAAGTCTTCTGGTTTCTTTTGCGTTGAATTTTGCTAGTCCTTACTGTTGGATCATGCATCAAGTGTATCATAGGCTTCGTGTACATGTATTTACATTTGTTCATATGGCAGGTAAATATTAACTTTGAAATAGAAAAGCTGAGAATTGAACTTAGACATGTCAAAGGAATGTATGCAATGGCTCAAAGTGAGACAAACGATGCTTCTCGAAAGGTACGTACTCTTTTGCTGTTGAGACCACAGATACTTATGACCCTTTAGTTTCTTTCCATTTCAGCTGGCTAAATATTATGAACATCTCTCCAAGATCTTAGATTTCTGTTGGATTTGAGTCAAATTTATGTTGTTGATTGACTACTTAGTTCAAGCTCATAAGAGGAATTCATAGTAAAACAAGCTATAAATTGTTTCTGGCACTCATATGCTCCTTCTTGACCTAAAGTCATTTCATGTCATTTCCGCAAAAGATTCCTTTTCCTTGCAATTCTTGTATTCATTTTTCTGTCGAACTTCTTTACTACATTATTCTCTTAGTATGTTTGACATCTGTGATAGGAAATGTCATTCGAGTTTCCTATATAACTCCTGAATGATCAGGATACTCAACAAAAAGGGTTTCATAGAAATAATCTAGACCATAGGCACATGCGGCAAATGTTTGTTAAGAAGTCAATCCGACCTGGCCTTTTCAGAAAGATTAACATGCTTATTTCTTTTGATCAGCTAAAATATCTGAATAAAAACCTCTCAGATAATGCCAAAAAGCTTGAAGAGATTATTGCTGAGGAGGAAAAAGCCAAAGAATTAGCAAGGAAAGAGAAAGAGAAGCATGAGGCTGCCAAAAGAGAAGCTCAGTACGTGAGACAATGTGCTGAACGAGAAGCTTCTCTGAAGAAGGATGCAGAGATGAAAGCTACGCATGACTCTAAAGAGAAAGAGAAGCTTGAGACTGCGCTTGCGGGTCCAGTACAGCAATACCAGAAGTTCACATGGGAAGAGATTGAGTTAGCCACTTGTTCTTTCTCTGAGGATCTTAAGATTGGTATGGGAGGGTATGGAACTGTCTACAAGTGCAGTTTTCATCAAACAACTGCTGCAGTGAAAGTTCTTTGCTCTAATGAAAGCCACAAAAGTAGGCAATTCCAGCAGGAGGTACGAAGAATCATGAATAGACCAAGTGAAATAGTTATTCTGTTATAATTATAAATAATTGCTCTGACTTATCCAGGTTCCTTTTACAACTTTGGAGGGAAATTTATCCCTCTTTATATAAATAGCATAATCACAGCTTTTTAAAGTTCAGATTGTAAGCGTTTTTATCATGAAATTAATCCAGTATCTTGAATAAAGCACTGGATGCTGACTTTTCTTGCTGGCCTGCAGCTTGACATCTTGAGCAAAATCCGCCATCCCCATTTGCTTCTCCTCATTGGTGCTTGTGTAGATCGTGGTTGCCTTGTTTACGAGTACATGGAGAATGGCAGCCTGGAGGATAGGTTGATGCAGAAAAATGGTACACGTCCGATACCTTGGTTTGAGAGGTTCAGAATTGCTTGGGAAGTAGCCTCTGCTCTTGCCTTCCTCCACAAGTCCAAGCCAAAACCAATCATCCACCGTGACCTGAAACCAGCAAACATCTTGCTTGATCATAATCTTGTGAGCAAGATTGGTGATGTTGGCCTTGCTGCTTTGTTTCAGTCAGACCGATATTCCATGTCAACCATGTACAGGGACACAGGGCCAGTTGGAACTCTCTGCTACATAGATCCCGAGTATCAAAGGACTGGTTTATTCTCTCCAAAATCAGATGTTTACGCTTTTGGCATGGTGATGCTGCAACTGTTGACAGCCAAACCAGCAATGGCACTAGCCCATGTGGTGGAAACTGCTATTAGTGAAGGCCATCTAGAGGATATCTTGGATCGAAAGGCGGGCAATTGGCCAATTGAAGAAACCAAAGAATTGGCTGAATTGGGACTAAGCTGCGTGGAGCTTCTTCGTAAAGATAGACCCGATTTGCAAGCTCAGGTACTTCCTGCATTGCAGAGACTGAAAGAAGTAGCTGATAAAGCCCAGGATTCAGCTTCCAAAGTCCACTTGCCACCTCCTCCTAACCACTTCATCTGTCCAATTCTTAAGGTATGATGATGTTTAAATAAATCTTATAATGCCAACACTCAAACAGTTATACTCATTCCTTGAAAAGATTTTGCTCAAGGCTTTAACTAATCAAAATCTTGATCTTGCAATGCTTTTTGGCTGCAGGATGTAATGAATGATCCTTGTGTTGCCGCAGACGGATACACTTATGATCGTAAAGCCATAGAGACATGGCTTGAATCCAAGGGTACATCACCAATGACGAATTTGCCATTGTCAAACAAGAATCTCATACCAAATTACACTCTTCTTTCTGCCATTATGGAGTGGAAGTCCCCATAACCATGAATTCTCTCTCTTTTAGGATTACTTTCATTGATTGTAAAGGTCGGTGAGATTGATTATTTTAGGATCAGCTTGCTAAAAGCTCGAGTCTACTAGGGATTTAGTTTTAGTTTAGTTTAGATGTCTAATGTCTTCATATTTTGGGGCGTTTTGTTTCCAATGTTGAAGTTGAGTTTCTAGTAGAAAAAGCATAGAAAAAGCATACATAAGTGTATATATCTGGTCACATTACATTATTGAGCCATGTGTGCTATGGTCTACGTGATAAAAGTTCCCATTATATATGGCTGCAACATTTTTTTTGCACTGATTATTTGTGATGATTGATGAATGATGATAGTTCTCTTCCATCTGAAACACTTTTTTGCGAGTACGATCTTAAACTTATTTTTAGTAATTATGTTATATCTATATCAGCATCAATCATCAAGAAAAGGACAAAAGGAAAAATTTTGGAAGTGTAAACAAGATAATTGTCATTTGTCTGATGAACTTTCGTCGTAAATTATGGGAAATGTCCAAATTTTTTTTCTTCTTTTTATAAATACATGAAAGAATATATCAAATTCTATAAATTACTTTATGTGTTGAATAAACCAACTCATATATATGACCCGACTTTTAGACTAAGTATATCGATTTCTGTATTGAGAAATAAGTTAAACAAGGTTTATATCGACAAATATAACTAGGAAAGAAAGGACATCTATTACGTTCAAGTGTCAAATTCGGCCATTTTGCTAAAAGTCCCCTGATGTCATGAGTTGTATTTGAAGCCCAAATGCTTCAAAGTTGTTCCTAAATTGGGCTTTTGGCCCAATAACTAAGATTGCGTTCTCTCTAGTTTCAACAGCTACGTAATCGAAAAGAATGGCATTTCTACTGTGCATTATTTAGGACACTCTGGCCTGGTTCACTACAACACATCAATACCAAACTGGTCCTCTATCAATGTGGTTTCTAGTAACCAAAGAATGATGTGTTGTTTTGCCCTTGAAAGTTTTATGTAACGACATCTTGCTTCCCGTATATGCACCAAATGAAAATTAAAAATGATTATCTCCTTTGTTGATATTTCAAATGTCTACTGTAGTTCGAAACTTCTCGGCTAGTTTAGTTAAAAAGAAAACGGTATACAAGTCCACCGTAATTTCTTGTCTATATCTATAGAAATTCTATGTCGTTACTCAGATAAAGTGTTGTTCACCCAAAATTTATTTTTGCCTTCCTTGAGAACTTAATTTCACACAAAATTTGTTGTCGTTTATTTGATATAAATGTNTGTAGGATTAATAATATTAGTGGCCCTTGAATTATACATGTTATATCACTATACTCCTGAATTTTCAACTTACATAATAATGGTTCCTGAATTATAGTATTGTTACAGAAATGATCTTTTTGTCATAAACTATTAAATATTTAGTAGAAATAAGTCATTACAGAGCACATAGTTCGGTAATTGTAGTTTAGAATGAAATTCTGAATTTTTAACTTACAAAATGGACTACCAAGACTTATGTAATTAATTATTGCAGCATTTTTCTTCACGAACTGTTAAATTTTATAACAGAAGCGAATCATGTGTAAAGCACACAATTTAGTAACCATGACTAAAAACTAGATTCTGACTTATATAAGTAAATAATGTTTAATTATATGCTTTGTCCATGACTATTTTCTATTTTAAAAAAACTAACAATTTGTGATAGAAGGGCTATTATTGTAGTAATTACATAATTCAAGGGTCATTACTATGAAAGTTGAAAATTCGAGGAGACAAAGTGATACAATGAGTATAATTCATAGATCATTGCTATATTTGACCCTTTTTATTTAAAAAAAAAAAGTTTGTTGTTTTCATCACAATATTTTTCTGCCCTTAAGAAATGAAAATCTCTGTTTCACTTTCAGAATATATGTGTCATTTATCTTTGTGAACGAATTCGTTTCGGTAAACATTTTTGCTGCTTTAAATAAACTAATTCTTTTAGAGTAACAACTAACAACGCATCGTTAGTCATCCAGAATTTATTGTAAGCTATTAATATGTGAAAAACGATGTCGTTTGATTTTGAAACATCTTACATTTTATCCTCAAAATTCAAAAAACCTGTTGTTCATCCTTGTTACTAAACGTAAAATATATTTCTATCTTATTAGCATAAATTCTGAGTATGTTTTAGTAATTTTATGTCAACATGAATTTGCATATATTTCTCATGTATTAAATAAGCTGCAGATAAGGAATAATGTAAAGAACAACGTAATAGCTGGTTGTTAATAGAAATGGTAACTAAATGAGAAAAAAAAATATATTGAAAAGAATAAGTGATATACATATATATATATATATAAATATATACACACACACCCACAAAATTACTACATTAGTATTAGAAAAAAAAGATAGATAAAATCTTTTTAGTCTTATAAAGCCATACAATAATAGTAAATCACTAGTCTTTAAGTAGACAAAACTAGAGACACTTCACTAGTATTGTTGTCACTTTGTTTCATCCAAAAATAAAAAGCGCAAAAGGCTACGTTACAGAAATATTGAAGGTACATTAAATTCTTTTTTTTAAAGAAACAAAAGGAGGAGAAATTAGTCAAAGAAGCAACAACCAAAGTTTACATGTCAGGTTAATTATATATATATAGCATAGAAACAAAATGTCATGCATTGGCAAATTAAGACATAAATATTCAAAAACAGTTGTAGCCAAAGTGGAAAAAGGAACTTCCACTCTTCCAGCAATAATTTTTTAAAAGAAGGAAAAAAAGTAAAAAGAAGAGAGACCCAAAAGGTTGTTTGAAGGTTAGTAATGTTCATGAATCTCAGCTTGTCAACCATAGTCCACAAGTTGCTCTATTTAGTAGATAATCTTTGTTGATACAACATGAATCTCATTGAAACCTAAGAGTTAATTTTACCTAATTTTCTAGTTATAGGCAGAATCTTATGGTACTTACACCTTCTTGGAGGATTTTGAGTTTGAATTCTTTTTTCCTTAAGGTAAGAAATAAAAAAAAAAGATATATTTACATTATACTTTATTTCTCCATCCTAACAGATACAAATACCCTTGAGAAACAACAAATATCTATAAATTCTACTTTATTTCTCCGTCATGATAGATACAAATACACATCAAGTTATTTATTACCTTTATTCATGGTAGATTAAGTGAAAATGATGTTAGTACCTATTTTGTGGTTTAGAGCTAAAACGAAACTGGCGATCCTTTTTAGCTTTTCTTTTCATTTCTTTTTTTAAATATTTTTTATTTTTTAAAGAAAATTGTTGGAAAAAATGGTTTGAAAAATCATTGTAAATAGCCATTTTGAGGCATAAAAATGAGTGGGATCTACTTCGTGTTAGTGGACACTCTTCATGGTATCGTATTCTTCTCCGCAAATATATTGAAATGATATATTCATATGCCTAAAATGGAGCTTGGGTGAATGAAAAATTGAAACCCAGAGTGAGGAGGTTGGAATGGAAAAATAATAGGAAGTGAAAGAAGTCCCACACGGAAAAAATAGCATTTGGCAAAGGTGTATGTATAGAGTTGCTTAACTATTAGTTAGTAACATGGTAAGTTGAAAGGCTCTCTTGTACACACATGCAGGGAAGGTTTATTTTATTTTTCCAAGCCCAATCAAAATCTGCCAGAAGCTACAGTAACATTTCTGGGGTTACAAAATTTATGCAGTATTATTTGGCCTCATAAAGAGTTATATGTAACAGCCAAAACGTTTTGGCTTTATTATTGTAACAGCGAAAACGTTTTGGCTTTATTGTTGTAACAGCCAAACGTTTTTCACCATGTTAATTGGGCTGTTTAATGCATAGTTCCCTCTTGAGCACTATAAAAGGAGAGCTTCTATTCACTTCTCAACTCACCAAAATAATAATCAGATCTCTCTTTTCTCTCTTGTTTGCTCTGCGACAGTTAGCTTCTGTTAGTTGATAATTAGAGTTTGGGTCTTTTGGTGAGGTCGAGCTCTATAGTTAATTCTTCTATAGTTTTGGTGATAGAGTTTGGGCATTACTCAGTTCGTTGAGAGTAGCAAGTTGATGCAACGTTGTTATTCGTGAACCATTTTATCCTTGAAAACAGACGATGTTGGCATTCCTCTGAGTACCCTGGTAAGGAGACGTAACTGTTTTAAGGAAATTGTATGAAATACAAGACTCGGTTTGGTTTCCTTAAGCTACTTTGTCGTGATTATTATTATAGTAAATTAATTGTGATTTTTTGCTATGTTATTTGATTTATTTTTATGATAATTGTTATTATCCTAGTTGTAGTTAAATAATCGTGATTTATTTTATTTTTACATCATATGTTATAATCAAATTATTTGTGATTTCTCCTTATTTAATATTACCAGAATATTCATATTATTGTGATAATATTGTTGTGTTTTTTATTTCTAGATTTATTATTACTTACAATAATTTTTCTAAATAAAAATTTTAATGCCTTTTGACATCTCCCCTAAGCCAAAAAGACTAAAATTCTTTAGATAAAAGAAAAATAAAACAACTACGATCAAGTCAACTTTGTGTATAAATTTCCAAATGAAAATAATTAAGCTCAATCGTTTGTGGTGCCATATTTTTCTCATCATTATTTTTTCTTCAGTTGATTGATCATAATTAATTTAAATCTATTGACTTTGACGGGTTGACTCAAGTGGTAAGAACACTCACTACCTCTGAGTACCCTGGTGAAGAGGTGCAACTATTTTAAGTAAATTATGTGAAACACAAACTCAGTTTGGTTTCCTTAAACTATTTTGTTGTGATTATTATTATAGTAAATTAATTGTGATTTTTTGCTACGTTATTTGATTTATTTTTATAATAATTGTTATTATCCTAGTTGTAGTCAAATAATCGTGATTTATTTTATTTTTACATCATATGTTATAATCAAATTATCTGTGATTTCTCCTTGTTTAATATTACTAGAATATTCATATTATTGTGATAATATTGTTGTATTTTTTATTTCTAAATTTATTATTACTTGCAATAATTTTTCTAACAAAAATTTTAATGCCTTTTGACATCTCCCTTAAGCCAAAAAGACTAAAATTCCTTAGATAAAAGAAAAATAAAACAACTATGATCAAGTCAACTTTTGTGTATAAATTTCCAAATGAAAATAATTAAGCTCAACCATTTCTGGTGTCATATTTTTCACATCATTATTTTTTCTTAAGTTGATTGATCGTCATTATTTTATATCTATTGACTTTGACGGGTTGGCTCAAGTGGTAAGAGCACCCACTACATGGGATCTCGGTCCTAGGTTCTAGTCATATTGGGGATAGGCGTATTATCCCTAATAGAGTGGAGTGGGGATTAGGCAGTAGTAGATATTTTCTTTTAATTTATAATAAGTAGAGGTCATTTACTCATAGAGACATAACCATTAAAACCTCCTCCATATGTATATATATATATATATATATCTATTGACTTCATTTATATTTCCTATTTAAATGAATGTTTTTTTTTTCAAGTGTTTAAATGAATTGGTGGCCATGAAATTGAAAATATTATATGATAAAGACGGTAGGACATCAATTAGATATATACATGTACTTATGTAAGTATATCTTAAAGAATTCTCACCAATTTTATGATCCATCTATGTCTTTGTCCATTTTACAGCTTGGAAAGTTATTGTGGTATCACAAGTGGCAAGAAATCTATAGCCATTTTGATTATATTAAGACTTCGAAATATTCAACCAATCAAAATGTGGTAGTTGCTTTGCCTATTAAGGCCTTCAAATTGAACATAAAAAACAAAATGATTCATGAGCTTGCCCTTTTCTCAAAGCTCAATGCCATTTAACTAAGTTGACCAAGTCAACTCTTTGAATCAATTTAATTTTGTTGTGGACCAAAACCAACCTTGTTGTGGGTAATGGTGCCCATTCTTTCCTTAAAGAAAAAAAAAAAGTGCCCATTTCCTGAGAACTGTCCTAGACAACTTACCATGCTCCTTGATGAAAAATCACTACCCAAGAAAGGTGAAACTGAAAAGTGAAAAAAAGTCCTTTTGGGATAAAACTGAAAAGAAAAAAATGAATTTTAAATTTTGAAGGCTTTAAGCCAGAATAAACATCGATTACAATTTGCAATAATGTTATGTGCCTAATCTTCTGCCACGTTGCTTAAAGATTTTATGCTTTGATTATTGCCCCAAGGGAGTAGGGACCAGGGGGCAATTAAGGCGCAGAAAACGCATTTGACTTTTTTTTTTTTTTTTGATCCGGTTTAATTTGTAAGTGTCAATTTTATTTTAGTTGGTGCTTAATAATTATTGTTCAGATAATTGTCCATCTCACCTAGATAGCGATCTCTCAATGGTCCAACCCACCAAACCTCAAATCTCCTCTTCCCTTTCCAGCTACAGATTTTGATGCAAGAAATATAAATAAATAATACACGAAAATTAAATATACATATAGATTGAGAGAGAGAATTGTATTGACTATTATGTTATGAAATGGAGTTCATATGGGAGTCAATATACAGCTAAGATTGTGGTAATTAAGGGTAGGCTTTGGTTACCATATATAAAGTACTAAAAGAGAATAAACTAAACATTCAACTGTCAACTAAACTCTCACATGGCGATGGTACCGGTGTCTTGGAAAAGGGTTAATAAAGAAGAAAAATACGGTATAACATGGAACTAAGGAGTCACCCCAATTTCAACTTCTAACAAAGCTGTTACCTTTGGTACCTAGAATTCAATGACAAACATGGGAACTGATTGCACACACACACAATATATATTGACTCATTAAATAAAAATAAATAAATGGTTAAAGCAGGCTAAAGTTATTCTGAGATTCTAGACCAATGATCCCAACTTCATGGGTTTAGCTACTTGGCCAAAACTGCTAATAGTTTCGTAACAATTTTGGGACCGTGGAGTTGGAACAAAGAACCAAATACCATAGTCTGTGATCCTTGTTGATTGGCCAAAGTGAACAAGTTTTGTTTTTGTTACCCTTTTGTATTTACCACTTTTTCTAAACATCAACGTCAAAAATCCCTCGATTCCTTTGTTGGGTATCCAAAACTTTCAAATTTTTCTGCTTCAAGAGTTTCCCCAGTTTGTGCTTTTTCCCCCTATCTACACATGTCAATGTCAGCTTCTGTCGTTATTTTCATGTCCTTGAGTAAAACGCATTTTGGAGAAGAGAAAGCATTTTGGAGAAGAGAAACTTCTTGGACTAGCTTCCTAGTTTTGTTTTCCAAGCAGAACCCTGATCCTCATTTTCCAATCTCTTCAAGCTTGCACACAATCTGCTTGATGTTTGGTCTAAGAGAAGGCGAAGGCGAACAACAGGCCATAGCAAGCTGAAAGAACTTGAGAATCTTCTCTTCAGTGACTGGGATTTCGTCTTCATTGGCGCTTGTGAGAAGTATATTTGGATGGAATAAGTCAGTAATTCTGTGCCCAAGAACTGCATTTCTCAGAAAATTTGGCAAATAGAAATCTTCATCTGGTGTAGTTGGGTTCTCATTGACTGGTTCCTTCCCTGTTAGCAATTCAAGCAAGATTACCCCAAGACTGTAAATATCGGTCATTTCAGAAGCATCCTTCATTTTGATGAGCTCAGGGGCCTTGTAACCCTCTGAGGCCAGGGACTCGAGCATTTCTTGGCCAGTAGTTGGATTCAGGAGAAGATGTAAGCCAGAATCTGAGATGTGGGGTTGGAAATGGCGGTCCAAGAGTATGTTTTTGGACTTGAGGTTGCCATGAATGATGGGCTTCTGAAAGCCGGAGTGAAGATGCTCCAGCCCCTTTGCTATACCAACTGAGATCTTGTGGATTGTGGCCCACTTCTGAGAGTACTCATTATTGCAGTCTGCCATTGAAACCAGAGTTGGTCTAATTAGAACATATATATATTGAAACTCGAACTAGAGGAGAGAAAAGAGAATCACTCCAAAACAAGTTTAAGCAATGTAATAATAAGGTTCTTGATGAAGATAAAACAAGAACAGAGTCAATAATCACTATTGTTTTAGGGAACATGGACGGACATGCTGACAACGGTAGGTACCAACTGATATAACTCAGCATAGAAATGGAGAGAGCAGTTGTGTAACGTGCAAGAAAATACGAGAGCTACATTATGCTGACAAAGAAAGAACCATCACTGAATTCGCAGCACAGCAGTACACTAACAGTTAAACACCCTGTTCCCCAGGCAAGATGGCACTTATTTTTCCGTACCATAAATTGAAAAAAAAAAAAACTAGAATTAAATGAAATAAATTAATTAAAGTTGAACCGGGGGAAAAAAAAAAAAAAAAGAACAGGAGAAACTTTAAATTTGAGACTCAAACTATACAGAAATCTAAAAATTGAATAAATAAAATAAAAGTAAACAAAGATATTTCATAGTTTTCAGCTCAAATTCTGATCAAACTCATTTGTTTTGCTTCCATTTTCTACATTATAGTTTCCCATTTCCATTCTTCATTTCAGGAATAAGTTAGACCAATATCAAGTTCTTAAACACTCGAAGACAGATCAAACACTGGCACCCTGCTTATGCATTTTCTTTCTGGTTACTTTTTTATTTTCTAAATTTTTTATTTTTTTCTTGAAGATATCAAAGATCTACTTTGAAAGACATTAAGAAGAAGTATACAAAGGAAAACACACCAAGAAAAAATCATAAGGCAAAGAGAGAACATTACCTCTAATGAACTGTGCCAGATTACCAAACCGGTAAAATGGATGAACCAGAAGCTTCTCACCCCTTGGCCCTGCATAAAATCCCAGAAGAGACACCAAATTGGGGTGCCTTAAACTCCCCAGAAACCGAATCACTTGGTCAAAATCTTCACCTCTAGTAGTACAAACTGGCCTCAGAAACCTCAAAAGCCTCACTGACTTGCTATTTTGGAGGAAAGCCTTGTACAAAGTACCATAGTTGGATTTTCCAATCACTTCTCCGGGAGCATCAAGAATGTCACAGACCGTCAAGTCCTGACCACCCTGAAAAGTCACCAATTCCTCTTCTTCCTCCTCCTTCTCCAGAACCCCATCTCCATTTTCATACTCTCTTTTCTCTACATCTTCATTCTCATTTATGGGCCTTCTTTTGCAGTAAAAGTAGATGAACAGGACAAAAAATACGAAAGATGTAGTTGAAGTTAGAACAAGAACCAATTTGAGCATTTGGGTGTTCTTCATTGTGGTAAAAACCAGTGATTGTAATCAAAACCCAGATAGAGATAATTGTAACAGAGAAGGACTAGCTCATTCTTGGAGTTTGAGATTAACAGGGGGATATGGAATTAGTGTCAGTCTCAGAGATCAGAAAAGTAAAGAAAGAAATGGAAAACATGGCTTAATTTTTATTCATGACAAAAAATAGAAGGTTTTGAGAGCACATAAGGAGAAGAGGACAAGAAGATGAAAGATGGTATGCCACTTTGTGAGAGTAGGGAATTCAAGATTTTTTAAAATAATATAATATTTTTTGGATTTTTTAATATAAAGGAGAAAGAAAAAAGGTCGAAATTATTGGGATGGAATTGGAAAATATTAGATGGAGGAATGAGAGAATTGAGACTTTGTGCATGTGAAATGAAATAGTTGAAAAGAGAGAGCAAATATACGCTGGCTGAATCTAGTAAGACAGATCTATTCCATGTGGTGTTTTATCTGATTGTCATTCACTGTATGTATATTTGTTTAGTGTCATCAGATTCTTATTGTATTTATCATCATGGTTTGTGGACTTGCTTACCTAACTAGTTTAATACCTCATAAGTCTAATTTTTATGTAATTCAATGTTATAAATGGTTATCTACTTCGTTTGTGTAGGTCTAAGAATTTGTTTGTATTTTTGTTTTATTTTTTAAAAGTGAGATGAACGGTCAGGGTGAAATCGTGAAAAAATTATTGTCTTGAGAAAATCTTTGTCACATATATATTACTCAAAAGAAAAAGCATAAATTATGTTAAATTAGCCCATAGTTAACAACAAATGATCCCTCTTGGTAATGTGTAGGTAAAATTTTGTTTTAGGATTAATAGTTTTTTTTACTTATTCACATACTCTTGGATCTAACTTTATCTTCCAGAAAAAAATAAACAAATTACCTAAGTTGTTCATAAAATCTTCTGAATTTTTTATTTTTATTTTTTGGCGAAAGAAGACTATAGTTGTTTTCCATCAGAAAGGTTTGGGATTGGAAAGATAAGGGGGTTGGACCTTTGAAATACCATATCTCTCTTTTTGATAATAAAAGGTGGATGTCATGTCCTTTAACTAAGACATTAGCATTTTGATTTTAAAATAAAAGATTTATTGGAAGCTTTATGCAATTTGGAACTTATTCTTTGTTCTTAATCTATCTCTACCAAAGGTTTGTGACCAAATTAGAAAGAAAAAGCTTGAAAAAGTTCCATAAGTTCTTAGCTAACAAATCAGTAATGAAAATAACGCAACTCAAACAGTACACATCAAGTGTTTTTTTTTTTTAAATTAACTAAAAATATTAAAATAGAACACTGTTGTTTTTAATTTTTGAAAATATCAGAGATCTGGACCTAAATTTTGCAAATTGCTTTGTAGTAGTCGTTTAATACTTTGCATTCATAGAAATAAAATATTTGCAATTAATTACAATTAAAAGAGGACACTGGTAATGAGTAAATTATGCAGTCAGTTACTCGAAAGGTCAATATAAAATATAAGATAATCCACTTGCCATCATTTTTGGCCAAATTATGTCACTTGATTAAACCATTTTTGGCCAACCTTCAAAGTCCAAACTTTGATGTCTCCTTATTATTAGTTTTTTTTTTTTTTTTTTTTTGAAAGGCCCTTATTATTAGTTATAATTATTGAATAAAAATTATAAATCGTAAAAAAGAGAAATTGAAAACTAATTTAGGTAGTTGAGGAAAATAGTAATTAACGGCGCTGATTGTGAGTTGTTTTGGGGCCCAGTTTGTGATGGATTCATTGGTCAGCTTCCTCATCAAAATCAAAGGGGGTGGACCCCTGCCACCACGTGAGGTATGATGGTCTGTTAAAATTAAAAGGGACTGACCTCTTATGGCCCTCCACGACACCCCCAGACATCGAATTGGATTTTCACAAAATAACTTTTTTATTCTTCTGAAATTGAAAAATAAACCACTTTTATTTACTTCCATAAATACCTTTTAGAATTTAGACCCTGAATGTAATAGCATTACCTTTCTTTAATATATATATATATATATATGAGATAATAAAAAAATTAAAAAAATATATGAGATAAGATCAAAATAAACCCACCTCATTTTGCATTTTCTCCGAAAAAAAAAAACTAACACATTTCTACTAATATCAAATAAAATATTCTGTTTTTATTTTTTTGTCAAATTTTACCAGATCCACACATATAATCAAAATCGGAGTTAAAATTATTGAAAGTAAATGTTTTTAACTTTTGAAATCAAACTTTTTAGAGAGAAGTTAGAGAGAGGAGCTCCAACTTGCTCCTCTCCTCTTCTCTACATCTCATCTCCCCTCTACACCAAATGTAAGGCCAAACTCCAGCTCCCTCTTCTACAGGTGCCTCTCCCTACCGTGGAGGGGATCATTCCCTCTCTTCGTTATAGGTTTTTTTACTTTTCTCTGTCTGTTTTTAGTTCTTTTATCCAATAACTCTCCTTTTTGCGAGGATAGTTTCTCACCTAGATCTAGATCTTGTGTAGATTTAGTACACCCAGATCTAGATCTGTGGTGGTTTGTGTTATTTTTAGTTTGTTCTTTAGTTTTTGTGTGGTTGTCCTCCAGATCTGTATCAATTTTGATTCAGATCTGGAGAGGTAGTTACCATAGCAAATCAGAGTTGGCAAAATCTCCTCCAGTGAATCAATCAGAGTTGCCAATTTGAATTGGGAAGAATCTAAAAAAGCTATTGAAGTACTCTATTTTATCATTGGAGTTTTTCTCCAAGATCGTCGTCGGAGACCACCAGTACTCCAAGATCTACAAGGGTGTTGTCATCTTCGAGCTTTTGAATCGATTTCTTGATTCTCATTGTAAGAGGTTATATGTTGGCTATTGTAACCGTTATGTGAGTTTAATGAAATTATTTTACCTTTAAAAAAAAAGCTTTTGAAATCAAATAATTGCATAATTCAGAAAATAAAATTTTCGTGTGTTTGAAGGCTAATATTGGTCTAAACAGTTGTATTCTGGCTATTTCTGTGGATGTTAATCGATAATTTAAAGATTAAAAATATTTTTACAATAAGTCTAGACTTTAATTTTTACTGTATATATGAAATCGATGAAATTTGATTAAAAAAATACAAATAAAAAATTTTATTTGATATTAATAAAAAGAAGTGGGTTTTTTTTGCCAAAAGACTACAAGTCATGATTTTTTTATTATCATATATATATATATAGAGAAAACCTTCTAAAAATTAAGTGTCTTTTTTATTATCATATATAGATATATAGAAAACTTTCTAAAAATTAAATGCTAAAATACACTGAAGAGTACTAGATAATCTCAATAATAAAACTTAAATTTTGATTTGTGCAAGATTATATTTGCATTTGAAGAAATTCTTCAAATGTCTACATTACAAATTAGGTAATTATAGCAAATTATGAAACTTTCAAATTTAAGGCACTTATATATTAAAAAAAGAAAAGAAAAGAAAAGAAAAGAATTTAAGACACTTGTAAAAAAGCTACTGATCCTTTAATTTATTATCTCTAACATTTTCTCTCTTGGTGTCTAAAGTCGGTAATGTTAGCGTCAGTTAATGTTCCTCGACAAGGAAACACTATAGCTCATAAATTAATTTGTTTTGGGTTCAATTCTATTGTTCTTAATGTTTAGTTTGAGGAAATTGTTGAGTCATGATTGTACTTCTAAATTTGTATTAGAAGACGCTGCTGGTATTAAATAAAAGTTTCCATTATATAACCTTAAAAAGAAAAATTACTAATCCTTTGCCATTGCGGGGTAGTTATGGTTATGGTACAATAACAATTCATTTTATGAATCATCATGTTATTTATAAGTGCAACATATCATTTTTTGTTATAGTTTTGTTTTATTGTTATAGTTTTGCTTTTATGGGATGTTGCAAGTCCGAAGCAAAGTATTCTTGATAAATAATGAGAATCATATTATCAATAAATTGCTAAAGAATAATCGTACATTTTTTCCATTTTTTCCCATAACTGTTTTCGTTATTTGCTTGAATACCACTTGTTTCTAGTTTTCCCACCTATCATATTGTCTCATCTAAGACATCTTAGTACAGAGAATGATCAGGAATAACAAAACAACTGGTCCAAATAAAAAAATATCATCAACCTTATTCTCCCAACGTGATCTATATTTTATACAAAAGATTAGCTGAATAATCACAACCTGACCAATTTTGTTGGCTAATCACTTTCTGTACATATAATGAATAATCTAATCAAATAGATTAGGCATATCGTGAATCGTATTACTAGAGCNCAATTACCCTAAAATTTTCATGATATGCTTGTTTAAATCACACACTAAAATCTCATATTACCATATGAAAAGTATTTAGAGTCAAACAATGCTGGCACTGACCGATGGAAAGAAGCATGATAACCATTACATATTATGGACAGCATTCCTCACCACAAATGACAATAATTATGTTTACGCAAACATAATGCAAAAGCCCTAACGTAAACCACAGAAGTACTAGTTGGCGGAACCTTACTAATATGAGTTTACTCCCCTAAAACACAAGCATCCTTGGACCATGTTTGGTATCACTTTAGTTTTTTGTTTTTGTAAACGAAAAAAAAAAACAAAAAAAAAAACAAAAAGAAAAAGAAATTAAATCAGAGGAGAAAACGTTTCCAAATTAAATGTTTTTTGGATGATCTCTAAACCTTCTTTTCATTAAAAAGAAAAGGAAAAAAAAAACAAATAGATAGTATTTTATCCAAAACTTGAGGTTTAAATTTCAAATGGGAAACCAACTATTAGAAAAAAGAACATTTCTTCTTAAGCATATAACCTATTTTAATTTGAAAAAAAAAAAAAAGAAACCACGAATCTTACTCTAGTGGGGAATATTTGGTAGTAGTTAATTAATCTTTATTCATAGCAATAATCTGCATTAAGTGTCAAATTTTAGATAAATTTCAACCCTAAAAGCACTAAAATCCTTAAAAATCCATGACTTGTTCCAATGAAAGCTGCATTTCACACCACTTTATTTACCCCACTGAAACCACAAGACAGGGACCAATGCAGACAATACCAACTCATAAGACAAAAGGCAGTGCTGAGTGTTCTAGAGCTAATGGAAATGGCACTTAGTGTGGTCCTATTTGATATTAGAATGGTAAGCCAACGATCGGCATTGGCTAGTAGTGATTCACCAAGCATACATGCATGCGTGAGTACTTTTCTGCGTTTGTATATGAACAAAAGTATTCATAAAAAAAAATTCCTTAAAAGCTTTCTGTAAAAGTTCAAGGTCTTCGCTTTGTTTTCTCAATTATTGAATTTTGAGCTCAGTAGTTAAATCAATTACAAGGGCTATACAAAGAGGCTAATGTAGAAGGGAATTATTTAGACCTCTACAGTTTGAAATGAAACCCCTTTTAGGGGATATAATACATTGGATTCGGAAGCTTAAATGAGCGAGTCGACATTGATGCACCTAATAGATCACTCCACTGGTCTCCAGAATTCCCAAGAATCCTATATCCTTCTTTAACCATCTCGCCTCTCTTCTCTGATTTGAATATTGTTGCTAATTTCACATGGTCATCAGTGGATCTGCAAAGTAAAGGGAAACATAGGATTCAGATAAAAAATTATTGATGCACCTAAAGAGAATGATCACTTTAAAGTGCAAAAAACTTTAGCAATGGAAAAATATGATGCATCAAAACTTTAAAAAGAAGCTTCAACTTCCTTCATTATTAGACTAGCTAGAGAGTACATAAAAGAAGGAAGTAGAGAAAAAGTAACTATAAGAGGAGAAGAAAATGTCAACATGTCAATCATATAATTTTTTGATGTTGTGATGATAAGTTTCTACACTTTTTCCTGTTCGTCCCTTTATGAGACATAGAATTAGAATAACATACATGAATGGTGCAATTACTAGGCATTCCCAAAAAATAAAGACCGGTAATGAATGTCTCTCAAGTAATGATTGTACTGAACCTTCTTTGCTCTATAAGCTAATACACTTCAAATTTACAATGAAAGTAGACCCTAATGAAATCTATATCAGATTTGATACTTTGGTTCTACTTCAAAATGAGTACTTTTAGCCGATGGTTAATGTGGGTCCTTACTTTTAGTACGTGAAGAATACATGCATGAAATGAAAGCAAATTTTCGTATATCATAACAACTTTTTTATGAGATCGAAATACAAGTCCATACGATATCAATCATTTCTAACTTAAGTACTTGGAATATGTTCAGGTAGTGATGATGATGATGCATCATTGACAAAATTTAAGAAAGCATGAGAAATAATGCAAGAAAGATGAGAAAAACAGATGGAGTGGCTGCACGGTATTTGTCATGATGCTTGTCCTTTCACCAAAAGCATACACGTTCTTCAACAGGAACAAATAGAGTGGCAAGTTAAGTTTCTCTGTTCTATCCCATATGGGAAAATCGTAGGCCCAGAATATAAAAGAGCATAAATTTTGTGTCTGTTATCCCAACACCTATAAACACTATAGTGTCCTTAATTTCTCAACTTTATACTCTTGACAACTGACCTAAATCATCAAAACCTTACTAATATAGTAGTAAAGTTGTCTAGAATATAATTATGACCAGAACCCAGCTAATTAATTATGAGACCAAAAAAAGTTGTCATTTTTCACCTTAGTATAAGCTCATCCCAATCTTGAAACCCTGCGTTGATCAAATTTTCGACAGTAATCTTTCTTCGGCTTTCACTTCGGCCAGTTAACAAGAAGACTTTAAAGCCCCGACCCACAACTTCTTTATAGAGTTCCAAACTGGGCTCTATAGGAGGAGCTATGGCCTTGTCCACCCATTTGTCAAACTCCACTGGATCAAAGATCTCCAAGCTGCCTCATCACCACAAAAAAATCAGCTTCAGATAAACATAACACAACGATATATGGAAAAAAAAGACAAATGAAAGTCATAACAGAATGCAACATCATCCCATTTGTACAACAAAAACTCGACCCTTTAACGTACTCTCCCTTTGGTAGATGAGAAAACTAGTGTAATGGATGGCATCCCACATTTTATCTCACTTTCTTTTCCAGAAAATTTGGCCACCAAATATGCTTTGTTATAAAACCTTGATAATTGTTCTTAGTGCAAGAACCTCAGTGCTCATCTTTTTTTACAATGTTCCCGTGCAAAATTTTGATGTTCATGGTTTTTTGATATTATTGTCGTTTTATATTCATATGTTATTGGTTTATGTCGTCTTAGTATTTTATTGTCGTTTCCAGGATATTGGCCCTTTTTGAGCTTAATGTCGTCTAACCATTACATCGTCGTTTTTATGTAATGTTTCTTCCCATGTTATTGTCGTCCTTTGCAAATGATGTCGTATTCTGGGGATAGTTTTCGTTTCTCAAGTCATCGTCGTTTCATGCAGACAGTTTATAATTTATGTAGTTTTTAGGGATAGCGTCGTTTCAAAGAATTTTTTTGTCCTTTACCTAGTTGATGCCGTTTAGTATAACTGTCGCATATTCTCGTTTATCAAGCTGACGTTGTTTTGACGTTTTCCAAGATAGTGTCGGTTCCTACTTTATTGTCGTTTCTAAATAATGTCGTTCTGAATTTATTGTCCTTTCCTAGATACTGTTGTTTTTTAAAGAATGATGTCGTTTTTTAATACGTATGTCGTTTTCTATAATCTCACCCAAAAAAAAAAAAAAAACCATCAAACAAATCACATTCATTGTTTCGCTATCTAAATATTAATTTTAAAAAAAACGACAAATGAAGGAAAAAAAAACAAAAACCAAAACCAAAAAAAGGAGGAAAAAGTAGAGGTGGAGGGAGTCGTACCCATAACCATGGTGGGCGTAATAAGGAAGATTAGAAAGCAGAGTCTCATCAATGTCGAAGATCCAAACGTCCTTGCCATCACCGGCCAACTCAAGGCTCTTGGCGTAATCGGCAGCCTCCTTAGAGACCCTTTGGAGATCCATGCCATAACCCCGACCCGTGATGTAATCTCTCACATACTCTGCACATTCCTCCGGGATTGTTTTCCATGGATTGTGATTGTTTGCCTCCACAGAAAATCTCCAGCTCGTACACCGTAATATGACCTCTTCCTCCTTCGATTCCTCCAAATGGGTCTCGACCTTATCCGTGTACTCGATGATTAACGGCCGAGGTAGGAGGTGGGTGTCGAGATTTTCGTGAGAAAAAGCCAGGGACAGCAGAGGAAAGAGCAGGAAAAGTGCTCTCGAGAAAGACATGTGGGGGGAAGGGAAATCGAATAAGACTTTTCTGGGGTTGGGGTATCAAACTATAAGTATTGGAATTGAAGGGATGGAATCTGAGGAAAAGTAAAAGTGGGTAGCTTTTGTTCTTGTTATGGTATGAGATATATATATAGGTGTAGATAAAGGGAATATGATGTAATTGTATCGAAAGGTGTGGGAATGGATATAAAGATAGGTAGCTCGTTTGGAACAGTAACCTCTGGTTTGGTCTTAAGGGGAAGAATTGCCAAAGATGAGAAGGAGGTTATCGTGCGAGTAAAGTAAATACACACACAGAGAAGACGGTACGGAATAATCAGATTCCAATCTTGTTTATAAGGTGCCTTTCTGGTTTTTTTTTTTTAATTAAAAAAAATTATTTAGTACTGGACGTGTCTCATGTTATTATTATTTATTCTTTTTAAATATTACAATTAGTATTGTTTTCAATCAAAGTTCGTTTACTTTTTGGGGTAAAGAGTCTGCAGGATTTGGTTCGGATGGAAATAAGCAAGAAATTGGCGTTGGTCGGTGTGTAATACTTTAATCTCAGCATAATTATATATTAAAAGGAAAAAAAAAAATATGAAGAACAATTGGATTGGCCTTCCCAAGCTGACGTGGAATTTTCATGACGTTGTTTCAACCAATCACGAGCCTCATAGCTCAGATACAAAGACACGTCACACCAAAGCGGAGTACCTAATAAAGAGTATATATTGTTCATTTGGGGTAGGAATAATAAATGTGGATTATTCCTCACGCCAAAAGCAGAGAACTATTTAGTTATGAGCTAGTGAATAGAAAAGAAACAAAATGCAGTGGTTTAGAACTTGAACTTAAACGAAGCTGAGCACTTGAATGAATTGATACGCATCGCCTGATTCAAACATCAACAAACTCTATTTAGTTATGTATCAAATCTGGTCAATTAAGCTCGCGAAGCACTTCAAAGTTTAAACGACTTGTCGTAACTTGTTACACATGACATTTCCAGATATGCAAAACCATGAATAAGTCTTCACTCTTTTCCGCTACAACAACAGATAAAAACACTGAACTTGCAACTACATGCATGGGTCCCCAGCTGCATTTCATCATCGGGTAACTAGTTGCCACTGCATCAAAATCAAACCTATACTTGATAATCCATCCAGAGTAACCAAATGAATGGATTGAGAAAGAGAAATACTTTCTTTGTTTTCATTCTTGTTACGGTACGGATTAGTAAACATGGCTAAACACATTCCACTATTGATAACACACCTATTGTTATGCTACCATTCTCTGTTTTGGGGGAAACAAAGACAGCACTTAGTTAAGTGTCTTTTAATCTTTGTTAGTGTTGCTTTAGTCTAAATTGGACCAAGCAGAGAAGAGCTGTTGGTTGTAATGCTAGTAAATAAGCACTGACAAATGGAAAATCAACAAATTCAAGGAATTTTGTTATATCACAACTGAATCCCGTCACAACAACTGTGATCCTATGAATAGTTATGGAACCCCAAATGACAAAACCAGTAGTGAAGCTAACTTTAGAAATGGCATCAAATACTAGCTACACCCTAAGGCTTATCAGTCAAAGAAACACCTCAGAACTCTCAATATCACAGAGCTTGTAGAAATTTTTACAGCTTTTACTACCGAAATTAAATCGCAAAACTTTTGGTTGCTAAAGAAGAGAGGTCAATTTAGTTATGATACTGGAAATAAGAGTTACAGTGAATCAGAAACTGTGTCATCAAACCAAAGCGAGGCTCTCTATGAATTGATGAACATGATACCACTCGTATGATACTTCCGGGAACATCACTAAGACTGAATTTTTGAATCCTAAAAGCCTTATTAGTCCTAGGACGACTTGGCTCAATTTGACAAAGCTTGTGGAAAGTACTGGTCTTGAAATTGTATCGTTTGACTTTATCCCTTATTTTGAGCACTAAGTAGGACTCCTCATCAAGCTCACCCCGAACAACGCAGAGTACTGAAAATACGTACTCGTGTAAATTTGCTGGTTGGAATTTATTTCTCTTAATCATCTTCGGAGATGCGATTAGAAGCTCAGAAAGATTGACTCTAAACTTAACAAACCAGCCAGAGTAGTCCATTTCCATCTCATACACGTCCAGATGAGGTGTTTGAGTGTGGTATATTTGACGAGTGAAATGAAGATGTCCCCTTGACTCCCCAGAAAACATGTGCTTTTTATCCTCATTCCAACCATCTGGAACTGGAGGCATTGGCAATGAACTTAGTCGCTCTTCGCTGACATTGAAATACAGAGAAACTCCCCATAGACTAATCCAATGAACAGAGCCATTCCAAAAGACCCCAACAATATTGAATCGAATATTCCATATATCAGAGTAAATCTCAATCTGGAACTCGTGAGTGCTACGCTCGCTGTTCCGGAGGCAAACAACTTTGTAATAAGGAGATTCCAAAGGATCAAAAGCTAAACTGATGGCGTTCCGAATTGGCAGTGTAGGGAGTTTGGTGTATTGGTTTGTGGTAGGATTGTAGATGTAATAGACCTTTTTTAAGGTCGAGAGCTTTAGAACACAACAATAAGCCATTACATGAGTGAAGGATCCTGATTCCGGATTTGAGAGACGTAAAAGGTCGATTGGACTTGGAGTTTCGGTCGAGATTGACGAAGTCCAATTCCTGAGAGCTGCTGCAAATGGACGTGGAAGAACGTTTCAAGAGGAGGCCAGAGACGGGGTTGGGGAAAGGGTTGTGGCGGCGAGAGAATTCTGGATTGGAAATGAGAGAGAGCCAGTGTTTGGGTACAGATTTGAACTTGATCAAGGCCTTGATTGGCATGCAGAGAAGGATTTGGTTTAGGAGGTCGTCATTGTGGCCTATTATTTCTGCGGAGTCACATGACGGTGGTGTTGAGCAATAAGTGGCGGCAATCTGGGGAGGTTTTGGTTCTTTTGGTGGAAGACATTTTCAACATTAATATGGACGATGAGTGTAATAGATGAGATTGAATGTTTAGTTGGTGCTTGGCTTGATGTGTTCCCTTGAACTCTGCAACTGAGTTTTTACTTTATAGGCTTTTTGTTTGTTTGGGCTCTACCTGCTGAAAAAGATTGCCTTGTACACAAGTATGTGGCAAAATTGCCAAATTCTGAAGCACGCTTTGGCATTGACTTTATTTATGCGTATGCTGATATGCAAAGGTTGTTGGCGTGTCAATAAAGTTGAAAATTTTATGCTTGATAGCTCTCAGTCTCTCTCAATATTTTTGAGCGTTTTGAAAGCTGCAGGCGCATAAAACTACCAGTCATGATTATTCAAATGTTAAAGGAATATTTAACCTTTTTAAAGTATTTTGGCTTGAGAGATTGATTTTATTTGGCTATGAATATTCTTTTCTTTATTTATTCAACCAAATCTTCAAAAAAAAAATCAGCAAGCATGTTGGAATTATGACTCAAATGTTATATCTACTCTTCTATACAGAAATTTTACTGCAAGCTGGACGTGAAAAAAAAAAAAAAAAAAACAGAACAAAACTTTTAATTTATAAGAGCTTTTGTCTTCTTCTAAAGTTTTAAGTTTTAATCTTAGTCCGAAAGATTGCAGGATATGATCTTTGGATTATACCCTACTTTCAGTTAACATTATTTCAGAAACTAAGTTAGGTCATAGAGAGTGATTGAGGTCTAAAGAAACCAAGATATTTTGGCCTTACCCAGATCAACTGGAAAGACATGGTGTATAACCTACAACATAATCGTACTTAGTTATAT
The DNA here is from genome assembly GCA_002914845.1 of Trema orientale. NCBI lineage: Eukaryota > Viridiplantae > Streptophyta > Magnoliopsida > Rosales > Cannabaceae > Trema > Trema orientale. The sequence goes on from JXTC01000065.1 coordinate 298,286, forward strand.
ACGTGTAAAGGGGACTGTATTACCTAACTAACTGTTCTTCTTATGCTAGAAGTACCACTTCAGTTACAAGCTAAGAAGTAAATCAGATCAAGGGTTCAAAGGCCAACATATTAATACCTAGGTGATCAACTTGAGAATCCAACCAGATGACTCTTTTTAATCATATCACATAAGTACTCCTATAAGTTCAAATCAGAGTGTAAACAGTTTCACTGTTCCAAATAGAAAGTAGTTTCTGTATTTTGGAACACAATGTGACACTTTCAAATCATACAGATGAGTTGTACTTGATTATACATTTATGAAGTCTCCATTACTAAGTATGCTTTCCGTACTCAAATTCTGTTTATTATTTTCTTTTCAAATTGTCTATAAAAATTCTATCGGATGACTTGAAGGCTACCTTAGTTAATTTAGATCCTCATTGATAAGATCAGAGGAAGTAAGTAAATGAAGTAAAGGCTTATGTCAGGGAGCAAACAGTTTCACCATGCCAATCAAAAACTACTTTCTACATTATTAATAGACATGTTCAATTCACAAAGAAATTATAACCGAAATGACAAAATCAGAAATGAAACGATCGAACTGATATTTCGAAACTAAAAGAACCAAAAACAGCATCATACACAAGCTAGACTCTCGATATATTGATAAACCTCGTCCGGATAAAAAAACACACGGTCTAACACATGATCTGAACCCTCAATATCAAAGAGGGTGTAAAACGTGTTACTCTTGAAATCGCATCGCAAAACTTTCCCAGGAATGTTCAGTACCAAAAACGAATCCTCGTCAAGCTCGCCACGAACCACGCAGAGCACATAAAAGCGATAGTCTTGAAACTCCGGGAATACATTCGAAATCTCAACAAGATCAACTTTGGACTTCAAAACCCATCTAGCACAATCCTTTTCCAACTCAAATACATTCAGACAATGAGTCGCTAATTCTCCGGGCTCGGTTACGTATTCCACTTTGTGCAAATGGTCCCTAGACTCGCCAAAATACTTGAACACCCTGCCACTATTAACATCATCAAAGTAATCCCGAACCGAAAGTGCTAATGGCATTTCGCACAGCCGTTCTTCTTCAACGTTGAAAAAGATCGAGGTTCCAAAGCCACTAAACCAACGAACAGCTCCATTCCAAAAGACCCCACGTACTAATCCAAACAAAATGTCTGAAGAAGGAGGTGCAAGACCACCATAGAGCCTCCAAGGGCCACCCTCAGAGGAATAGACCGCGATCTGATACTGATCACCCAAAACGCCGTCCTTTTTCCAGCTCACGACGCAAACGACTTTGTAATGAGGAGATTTCGAAGGGTCGAAGGCCAAAACGACGTCGTTGACAGCCCTGAGAGTGCCGCCTCCGCCGCCGCCGCCGCGAGACGGCAGCGGAGGAAGTGTCGTGTACTGCTTAGTGGTGGGATTGTAGACGTAGTAAGTTTTTCTCGACCATGGGGCACGGCAGGAACTACATAGGAGCAACCCATTACAGGACTGACTGACCGTGATCCCGTACCGTTCGTTGACGAAGTTGAGGGACCTAAAAGGAGCTCCTTTAGAGGAGGAGGAGGAGGAGGAGGGGTTGCGGTTGCGACACGGGTGGTCAAAGTCAACGAAGTGGAATTCCGGGTTGACCGACGCTGACCAGGGGCGTCGGAGGAAGAGGCCGGAGGAGGTGGCCGGGGAGGGGCTGCGGAGGCGAGAAAACGTGGGGTTGGAGATGAGGGAGAGGAAGCGTTTGGATACGGATTTGAACTTGAGGAGGGGCTTTATGGGAAGGCGGAGGAGGATTTCGTTGAGGAGGTCGTCGTTGCCGCCAACTGTTTCCGCCGAGTACGACGGTGTCGTTTGGTGAGAAACGGTGTCGTTTTGGGGGGTTTGGCTGCGTCTTCTTTTCGCGGAGTACGGCAGTTTGAGTTTGATTTTGAGTTCGAACGACATTGTGAACTCTTTACTACTAGGTTGGTGCTTCGCGTCGGAGTTTTATAGGTTTATGTTATTATGTGGTGTGGTTTTTTTTCAAAAAGGGGAAAGGATTGCTATGTACGCTAATGCCATAGCGCTATATAACAAAATTCTCAAGCAAGCTTCGGCTTTATATATGGAGGAAAGGTCAATGCAGTTTTAAATTTATTTATTTATTTATTTTTAAGCTAACCATTAGAATATCCTTTTCAAAAGAAAAATACAAATTAATCATCTTTCTAGTCACCAAATCGTTGATAAAATCTTATTTTGTTCCTAAGTTTAAAATTTCTCGTTTTAGTCATTGAATTTTGGAAATTATTTTCTGTTAGTCCTTTTCAATATTTTTCGTTACATATTTTGTTTTTCAAAATTTAAGGATCAATACTAAACTTATAATTTATTATATATATATATACACTAAACTTATAATTCTCGTATGAAATTATTACTTAATTTGTCCTTAAATTTAATAGACCGTGACCAAAAATTAGGGAGAATTTTAAAAAGTTCGAGGACCAAAACAAACAGAAACTTTTAAATAATTAAATAAGACTTTATCAATAGATTTATGATTAGCATGATAATTAATAAAAAGTTTTGGAATTTCTTTGTTTGAATGCTAAAGCAAACAATAGAATCAGAATAGTGATTCCACCAAATTAAACATGCCATAATAGAAACAAAATGGCAATAAGGACACTATAATATATAAATATATATGTCTATATATATATGTATTAAGAGAGTTTTTAATAAGTAATTTTGTTATTGCTCAATGGATGGAGACTTTGACCATATTGAAAAATAGCTTGCAATAGCAAGTCAAATTCACCTATTTCCATTCCACTCTAATTCTTGTTGAGAATCCTTTCATTTGAATTCCAATTGACATAGGAATGAATTGGTGGAATGATTTTTTGAGAAAGACAATTTAATTAAATCAATTATTACTAATTAGAATTTTTTTTAACAACCTAACATACCTACTGATTTTTAAAGATATATCTTCAACCATTTTCTTCTTGACCATAACTCGGACAAGTATGTTGT
>JXTC01000065.1:301465-348747 GCA_002914845.1 Trema orientale
TAGAATTTTTTTTAACAACCTAACATACCTACTGATTTTTAAAGATATATCTTCAACCATTTTCTTCTTGACCATAACTCGGACAAGTATGTTGTGTTTTGTGTGAAAAGGATTGGCAAAAACATGTGGTACAATCAAGAATTAAAAAGAAAAGGCAAAAAATCACTTTAGATGAGCAAGCACTATGGCTACACTATAATTGTGACCAAAAATATTTTAATAGAAATTGCACTTACCTCATCACATGTCTCCAAACAATCCTACGTACTTTTCAACATATAAATATTCGACCAAGATTTATTTAGAGGCAGTTTAGAATAGCACAATTTATTTTTATACATTATAGAAGAAAATAGAAAAGAAAAGAAAAGAAACTAAAAAAATTATGTAGAACTCACTTGACAAAGTGAAAAGTGATAAGGACATTTATATATTAACAAAATTGCAAAGCTAACTGTTATCCTTGTTGGAAGACACCATTTCTTAGCCTTGTCATTGTTTTTTTTTTTTTTTTCCTTCAATTTTTCGATCTATTATTTGTTAGAACAAATAATTAATTTTCTAATTCTATCCAGATCATGTTGTAAATAGCTTTTAATCAACTTATACTATCATATGAAGTAGCAAGGACAAGCATTTTATGTATAATAAGATTTTTTAATGAAATTGTATATATTATTATTATTTTGAAAGAATATTATTGTAAAAACTTAGTTTTTTAAGGAGTATTTTGGTCTTTTGACCAGTTAAAAAAAAAAAAAAAGAAGTAAACGCCCAGACTCTCCTCTCTCTCCCCCTCGACATTCTCTCTCCCTCACCTCTTCTCTCTCTCTCGGCCGAACACATCCAGGAGGGAGACGACGCACGCAGGCCACCGCCCAGTCGCGACGACCACCGGCGAACGTCGCCAGGACCGAGCCGCACCCAACGCCGGCCGCCTGGACACGCCGGAGAAGCCGCCGGAGCCGGAGAAGACAAAGTAGCCGAATCGGATTTTTGGCCGCCGGCGAAGATTCCGATGTCCATTCGCCGTGAAACCGGTCCCGTTGAACTCATCTCCTTACGATCTTCGACATGGTATATATATCTCGACCCCATACTGTCCGGATCAAAATTTTTCATTTTTGTTAATTTTGAGTTATTTTTAGTTTTATATTTAAATTTGTCAATCTGGCCGTTAGATTGCGTTTTTGACCTCATATTTGGAATGTACTCGGAAAATGGAGAAGTTTGATATATATATTGTGTTGTTTGGTGATCGGCACAAAAATCGCGATCGGACGGTCGAGATTTTGTCTCGATTCGCGTGCCACCAGTCCGGTGTGGACCCGGACCCGAATTTGGCAAGTTATATGCCTAACCTAGCTATTTTGGGTGCTAGGAATCCAACGAAGAGGTCCGTTCGTGAAATTGAAGTTCCAGTGATAAGTTGATTTTTCGCAAGAGGACGATCGAGGGCTCGGAATTGGTTCCCGACCCTCCGGGCGATCGTCAACGATACCTTGAGGACTCAATAGCGTAGAATCGCTATTCCGGTGAGGTAGGGGTTCAATTACTAAGTTTTCTACTTATTTTGTTTTGAATTATGCATTATGACCTATTTCTTAAAATTGTCGATTTTCATGGATTTTATGGATTTGATTGGATATCTGGTGGACTTTGAAACTGTTGAAATGTATTGGATTATTCTGGGATTGGTTTGTATGATTTTTATGCAGGTTAAAAATTTTGGTTTTGGGAAAATACAACCGTTATGCTGCCCAATATTCTGTAAATCCCAGAATAATACCAAATGAGTTTTAAAGCATGATTTCTTGACATACTTGATGCATGGTTACTACACACTTTATGATATGTTGTACCTACCATAGGATCACACACTTGAGTTCAATTTTAGCATCATGGTATTTAGATCGCTGGCGAGTTGCTGCAGCGCTAGGTGAGAGACCTAGGCCCCTGCGCAGGTTTTGCTGACACACCTCCGGGTAGTGTCAGGATGCTGGGTACCTCTGTTCAAGAGGTATTACAGGACTGTGATGAGAGGATGGGAGCTCATAGATATACTCATACTTGGTTGATTTATGATATGTACAACATGAACATGATTATGAACATGGTGACTTTGGTTTTGGTTTTGATTTTGAATATGTGGTTGTACTCGAATATTTGTAAACTTGTTTTATAACTGGATTTTGGAAAGGTACTAACCATGCAGGTTTCAAAGTTGCATTCATACTAAAAAGGTAATTGAATTCCTACTGAGCATGTAAATGCTCACCCCCCCTTATCTTTCCCTTCTCAGGTGGTGTACAGTGTAATTTGAGCAACTCCGGAGCGGAGTGACTAGGATTGGAAGATTGTTCTAGTTTGATAGTTGGTAATTATTCAATAACTCATTTCAGAACTGTAATAACACTTAAGGCCCATACTTTGGAATATAGCCTGTATTATCTATTATGCCTACTTGTGATGACAATGGTAATGCATGTTTATGTTTTAATACTACTATTAACAGTCTATGTCTAGTGGTGATCACAAACTGTGGGAATTTACAATTTAAACTATTTTTTTAGTCTTTATAGAAGCTGTCGTTTTTCAACTAGTTATCGTTTTTCTAAAGAATTGCAGTTTCTAAAATTTTTCAACAATAAATTATGAATTTCCATTGTGAAATTCCCCTTCTGCCACTGGTCCGGGGTTTGGGTCGTGACAATTATCCTATGTTAAAATAACTACTATTAAGTCTACATGTAAAATGTGTAGAAAAAGAAAGACTTATAGACATTGTTATAGTTAGAGGGGAAAAACGTGAACTCAAAAAGGGAAGAGAGAGAAACGTGAACTCAAAAAGGGAAGAGAGAGAGAGAGAGAGAGAGAGAGAGAGAGAGAGAGGGGCAGTAAAAAGAGATACTAAAGCAAAATGAAAATTTACAACAAGCTAGTAGCTCGTGTGGAAAAACCTCCTCTTTGAGGAGTATGAGGTCTGGGGATCAAACTCCACCCTCCTCCCCCTTCCTCGTATACTAACCTAACAACTTTATTTCAAAAAAAGAAACAAAAAATGAAATTTTTAAATGGATAACGCTTGAGGCACCAATTTTTGTACCAAATTTTTAATACTAAAGTATTAAGGCAATAAAAAGAGATACTAAAGCAAAATGAAATTTTTAAATATAATGGTATAGGGAAAAAANAATCTGGCCGTTAGATTGCGTTTTTGACCTCATATTTGGAATGTACTCGGAAAATGGAGAAGTTTGATATATATATTGTGTTGTTTGGTGATCGATACAAAAATTGCGATCGGACGGTCGAGATTTTGTCTCGATTCGCGTGCCACCAGTCCGGTGTGGACCCGGACCCGAATTTGGCAAGTTATATGCCTAACCTAGCTATTTTGGGTGCTAGGAATCCAACGAAGAGGTCCGTTCGTGAAATTGAAGTTCCAGTGATAAGTTGATTTTTCGCAAGAGGACGATCGAGGGCTCGGAATTGGTTCCCGACCCTCCGGGCGATCGTCAACGATACCTTGAGGACTCAATAGCGTAGAATCGCTATTCCGGTGAGGTAGGGGTTCAATTACTAAGTTTTCTACTTATTTTGTTTTGAATTATGCATTATGACCTATTTCTTAAAATTGTCGATTTTCATGGATTTTATGGATTTGATTGGATATCTGGTGGACTTTGAAACTGTTGAAATGTATTGGATTATTCTGGGATTGGTTTGTATGATTTTTATGCAGGTTAAAAATTTTGGTTTTGGGAAAATACAACCGTTATGCTGCCCAATATTCTGTAAATCCCAGAATAATACCAAATGAGTTTTAAAGCATGATTTCTTGACATACTTGATGCATGGTTACTACACACTTTATGATATGTTGTACCTACCATAGGATCACACACTTGAGTTCAATTTTAGCATCATGGTATTTAGATCGCTGGCGAGTTGCTGCAGCGCTAGGTGAGAGACCTAGGCCCCTGCGCAGGTTTTGCTGACACACCTCCGGGTAGTGTCAGGATGCTGGGTACCTCTGTTCAAGAGGTATTACAGGACTGTGATGAGAGGATGGGAGCTCATAGATATACTCATACTTGGTTGATTTATGATATGTACAACATGAACATGATTATGAACATGGTGACTTTGGTTTTGGTTTTGATTTTGAATATGTGGTTGTACTCGAATATTTGTAAACTTGTTTTATAACTGGATTTTGGAAAGGTACTAACCATGCAGGTTTCAAAGTTGCATTCATACTAAAAAGGTAATTGAATTCCTACTGAGCATGTAAATGCTCACCCCCCCTTATCTTTCCCTTCTCAGGTGGTGTACAGTGTAATTTGAGCAACTCCGGAGCGGAGTGACTAGGATTGGAAGATTGTTCTAGTTTGATAGTTGGTAATTATTCAATAACTCATTTCAGAACTGTAATAACACTTAAGGCCCATACTTTGGAATATAGCCTGTATTATCTATTATGCCTACTTGTGATGACAATGGTAATGCATGTTTATGTTTTAATACTACTATTAACAGTCTATGTCTAGTGGTGATCACAAACTGTGGGAATTTACAATTTAAACTATTTTTTTAGTCTTTATAGAAGCTGTCGTTTTTCAACTAGTTATCGTTTTTCTAAAGAATTGCAGTTTCTAAAATTTTTCAACAATAAATTATGAATTTCCATTGTGAAATTCCCCTTCTGCCACTGGTCCGGGGTTTGGGTCGTGACAATTATCCTATGTTAAAATAACTACTATTAAGTCTACATGTAAAATGTGTAGAAAAAGAAAGACTTATAGACATTGTTATAGTTAGAGGGGAAAAACGTGAACTCAAAAAGGGAAGAGAGAGAAACGTGAACTCAAAAAGGGAAGAGAGAGAGAGAGAGAGAGAGAGAGAGAGAGAGAGAGGGGCAGTAAAAAGAGATACTAAAGCAAAATGAAAATTTACAACAAGCTAGTAGCTCGTGTGGAAAAACCTCCTCTTTGAGGAGTATGAGGTCTGGGGATCAAACTCCACCCTCCTCCCCCTTCCTCGTATACTAACCTAACAACTTTATTTCAAAAAAAGAAACAAAAAATGAAATTTTTAAATGGATAACGCTTGAGGCACCAATTTTTGTACCAAATTTTTAATACTAAAGTATTAAGGCAATAAAAAGAGATACTAAAGCAAAATGAAATTTTTAAATATAATGGTATAGGGAAAAAAACGTGAACTTAGGGGTAAAAAGTATTAAGTTATAAAAGGAGATAGTTAATTAATATTCAAGTATTCACAAATAAAAAAAATTAAAGAAAAAATATATTAGAAATAGCAATGATAATGTAAGGAATAAAAAAGGGGAAAGAGTATGAATAGGTCATAAACAAGTTATCTATATTTTAAACATAAATAACTTTCTATATTTATATGAGGGAGGACTTCTCAATGATTTCAATTTTTTTTGTGACCATGAATGGATACTAAAAAAAATAGTGATAGTATTAAATTTTTTTGATGCTGATAAATAGCATTAAATTTTTTTGACCAACCACCAAACTAATCACCACCAACGGCTTAAACCATTGTAACCATCCATAGGTAAATATTGTGGTAACTATTTATACCAAACCCTTATATGAGTATTAATTACATTTAATTTTTTAGTACAATTACTAATATTATCATAACCATCAGATCAAAATCCAATAATTCAAATTAGAATATCTATTTATAGGGGTAAAAAACAAACCCATTAAAAAAGCACCCATATATATTTTCTCTTGACTTGGAGGACAATTAAATTTCTGCACCATAAAAAAAGAACAACTGAATAATGGGGCGTTGTCGATATGGGGATAGGGCTATGCATTTTTTCTTTCTTTTTTTTTTCGCCATATACCGTTATGGTATCAAGGACAAGAACGGTCCTTGATTAAGTAATGGATTTTAGTTGAAGCGAACGAGTGAAATTCTGGAATTGGAACAGAAACTAGGGAAAGAAACTTTTGGGCCTTGTGTCCATAATGCGATTATAATTCGGCCTCTCAGTGGAGAAGAGGGGTAATGAGATTTTAGAGTTGTTGCGTTACTACTTTTATGGGGTCATTGTTGGAACAAGTTAGACACTCCTTAATTAATATAAGTGCTATACTTGATCAGTTTTGTGTGTGTGTGAAGAGGGAATAAGTTTTCCAAGCCACAATATTGTCTCTACTATGTGATTATTTTTGTTTGCTCTTGATGAAATGTAGGCTTTCTTTCAAAACTTCCTGGTAAGAATGTGGATATTTCCCAACTATTCTCTATGACTAATAGAGAATTCGAAACATGAATAACAAAAGTCACAACTTGATACAGTCTCAACAAATTTCCATGATTCACATCCCAAAAATGACAAACTGATTATATATCTATATATATATATATATATATATATACACTAAACTGAACAAAGGCTAGGAATATATTGATAAACATGACCATCAAAACAGTCAGAAAACTGCTCAGGGTGCAATAATAATGGCCAATTTAGAAGATGAGGGGTCGGAGCACGATCTGACTCAACATAACAAAGCATGCTGGAAGTTCTGGTATTGAAATTGTATCGTATAACTCTACTCCTTATCTTCAGCACTATGTAGGACTCTCCGTCGTCAAGCTCACCCCGAACAACACATAGCACGGAAAATACATACTTGTCAAAATTCGACCGTTGGACAAACTTTCCTTGAATAATAATCGGGATCGCCACGGACAAGGCCAAAAGATCCACTCGAAACTTGAGAAACCAGCCGGAATAGTCCACTCCCATCTCAAACACGTCCAGATAAGATGCTGATCTGGCCCCTGCCTTGTGTATGGGACAAACAAAATGCAGATGCCCACTTGACTCCCCAAAGTACCTGTGCCCTATTCCTTGAACCCAACCTTCCGGGACCGGAGGCAGTGGGATAGGACTACTTAGTCGCTCTTCGTCCACATTGAAACACAGAAGATATTCATCACGATTATTAAGCCAATGAATCGAGCCATTCCAAAAGACACCACCGTCGAATCGAACAGGCAGCATGTCCTTGTCTATAGACGAGCTAGATAGGGTCCAGCAGCCCGTCTCGGACGAGTAAATCTCCACGTTGAATGTAGGTCTAAAGACGCCGCAGCTGTCCGAGACGCAAACCACTTTGTAGTGCGGAGATTTCGAAGGATCAAAGGCTAAACTGACACCGAGGACAGTATAATTAGTACGAGTAGATTCGCCAATATTCCGAGGAGTCGGCGATGGAGGGAGTTTGGCGTAGTGCTTTGTGGTGGGATTGTACACGTAATTGATGCGACTCTTATAGTCGAGAACAGGCCTACACAAGAGTAGTCCGTTACAGGACTGAATGATTCTGATTCCGGACACGTCATCGTCGAAAGCGAGAGATCTAAAGGGACCTCGGGAGGGATCCGTACTGGAATGGGCCTTGTCAAGATTGACGAATTCGAATTCCGGGCGGGAAGAGAAGTTTAAGAAGAGGCCCGAGGCGGGGTCGGAAATAAGGCGGCGGCGGCTGCTGTGGCGGCGACAGAATTTGGTATCGGATATAAGAGAGAGCCAGTGTTTGGATACGGATTTGAACTTGATCAAGGATTTGGCAGGAAGGCGGAGAAGGATTTCGTATAGGAGATCGATGTTGCTGGCGATTATTTCCGCCGAGTATGATGGTGCAGCAGCAGCAGCAGCAGCCTTTCGAGAGGTTCTGGTTCTCTTGGGGAACCACATGGTGTTTGAATAATTTAGATGTGATTGAAAAGACTGTTTGGAATTACTTTTGGAGGACTGGTTTTAGCTTTTATTTAAAAAGAAGACAGAAAAATAAGAAGAAAAAAAATGTAGGTGTACGGTAAAATCCTTATGGCTAACCACAAGTAGTGCTACATTAGTAGCCAAATTAAGCCAAAGGCCAAAGGTGTTTTCTTAATTATTTCTTTTCCTTGTACCCAAAATCCTTCGGCATTGGCGGCGTTTAGGCCTGCACCTTTTTAATTGGATCTCAATCTAGGGCATGGGCAAATAAAATAGGTTAAATCACATAAAATAGTACCAAAATTATCTTTTTTATAATAAATCCCAACATTATCTTATGTTTTAGTTATATTTCAAAATAATAAAGTTTATATGAGATTTATCCCCTCTCAAAAAAAAAAAAAGTTTATATGAGATTTACTGATTTATATGTAAATATCTTTTCATTATCGATCCCAACAAAACTACATTAATGTTTTATTTTGAATCTCGGAGTAATTCCATATACGTCATAAGATTTTTTTTAATTTTTTATATAAAAATACCGTTTTAGATTTTGAATGAGATAGCTAGGGTATGTGGGACTCCACTAGAATTTTGGGTACGAGTGTAAAGAGGCGATTATTTTGCCTACCCATGATATTTTCTTAGGTGGTGGTTTTTATGCTCGTCTTTGATGTGTTTTTCTTTTTTTTTTTTTTCGATAGTTTCCCGCAATTATTTTCTGATGTAGGAAATAGGAATAAGAAAGTGAAGTTTTCCTTAGCCCCTGCATATTAAAACAATCAAAACCCGGAAAAAAAAAAATAGTAACAAAAAAAGAATCACTCCTTGAAAGAATTTAATGAAATTTGCTTTGATTCAAATCCTAAAAGATAAAAACGGAGATGAAATGAAACAGACTACTAATGCATATTAAACCACAGCTAGACTCTCAATGTATTGATGAACAACACCATCACCATCATCAATCTGCGTATGACAAAGCTTCGGAGATATCACTAATCGTGGATATGGACCACGACCTGACTCAACATCATAAATCTCAAACTAGAAAAAGAAATTAGGGATAATATCCGAAAAAAAAGAAAAAACAACCATTTTTAGCCTTTTGCAAAAAAAAAATAAGGAAAAAAAAACACACTTTTTTACTAATATCAAATAAAATATTTTATTTGTAGTTTTCTATTAAATCTCATTAGATCCATACGTATAGTTAAAATTAAAGTTAAAATTGTTAAAAATAAATATTTTTAACTTTGAGATCAGATAACAGAATTCAAAAAAATAATTTTTGAGTGTTTGAAAGCTATTGCAGTTGAAGAACATCATACCACTCAGAAAACTAACCTTGTGATGATTTTCGTATTTAGTGATTTTTATGCTTGCTTTGATGAGTGTCCTGATTGATAATTTCCCAAAATATTTTCTGATGAAGGAATAAGAATGTGGATTATAATGCCGTGCATGACAAATAAAAACAACCAAAAAAGAAGAAAGTCACTACTTGAAAAAAAATTTCAACAAATTTGCGGGACTCAAATTCCAAAATGACAAAAACAGAGATGAAATGAAACGAACTAAAACGTATTAAACAATAGCTAGACTCTCTATGTATTGATGAACAACATGATCACCAATCTGCACACGAAAATACTCCGTAGACTCGTTAGTTATCATTGATCGCGAATATGACTCAACATCATAAAGCTCTCTGAAAGTTGTGGCTTTGAAATTGTATAGCATAACTTTACCACTTATTTTCAGGACCAAGCAGGACTCGGCTTCTTCCTCCGGCTCACCCCGAACAACACAGAGCGTAGAAAAAAGGAACAAATCTTGGAAAAGAATACCCGGATATGCTTCGGAAAGCATGAAAAGATCGACGCGAAACTTGAGAAACCAGCCGGAGTAGTCCATTTCCATCTCATGCACGTCCAAATAAGACATTTTAGTTCCGGACTTGTATATGTGATGAATAAAATGCAAATGTCCAGTTGACTCCCCAAGACACCTGTGACATTTTACCTCAACCCAACCATCCGGAACCGAAGGCAATGCCATTGGACTCGGTCGCTCTTCATCAACATTGAAACACAGATAGTCTCCAAAAGGACTAATCCAATGAACAGAGCCATTCCAAAAGACCCCACTGTCGAACTGAGCATTCAACATACCTGTCTTTAAAGAAGCACTAGAGAGGGTCCAAGAGCCAGTCTCGGATGAGTAAATCTCCATTTTGCGATAGCACTTGACGTTGTTGCTGCTGAAGTACCGGATGCAAACGACTTTGTAATGAGGAGATTTCAAAGGATCAAAGGCCAAAGTGTGACCAACAACGACACTACCTTTGTCACTACGAACGGGAGGGTTAGGGAGTTTGGTGTACTTGTTTGTGGTAGGATTGTATATGCAAGTGACACTACTACCATATTCCAAATTATAAGCACCGGAACGCAACAACAGTAACCCATTACAAGACTGAATGATTCTGAGTCCGGAAAAGTCCCCATGGGCGAAAATGAGAGAATTTTGAAAGGGACCTTTGGTGGAGGTATTTGAATTGGAGATGCGGTTGAGATCGGTGAATTTGAGTTCCTTGAAGGAAGACCATTTAAAGAAGAGGCAAGAAACGGGGTTGCGGATAAGGCCGCGACGGAGACGGAATTTGGCATCAGATATAAGAGAGAGCCAACGTTTGGATACGGATTTGAACTTGAGCAGGGACCTGACAGGAAGGCGGAGAAGGACTTCGAGTAGGAGATCGTCGTTGCCGCCGATAATTTCCGCCGAGTGAGAAACAGCGGCCATTCGAGGGGTTCCGCTTCTTTTGGCGGACCACATTTTCAACAATCAAGATTGTTAAGATTGATGTTCACTTGATGGTTTGCTTGATCCATTTCTTCCTACTTAGAAACTCGGTCTGTTTGTTTATTAGCTTCTTTGAGAAAAAGGGTTATCTCTCTGTTAAGAAAATTGCGTTGTGCACAAACCTTCGGCATTGACACCAAGCATGCAAGCTATAGGACTTGAAGCACATAAAACAATACTAAATACATCGGTCTCATATTTAAGTTAAATTATGTGTATAATATATACATATTTTTTAACTTATTTACAATAATATATGCAATTTATTAGATAAAGAATGATAGTATGCGATTACAAAATAGGAAATATTCTTTTATTATCCTAAATAACAACCACCTCCGCATTTTTTGAGATAATGGATTTTGTTTTTTTTTTGAAAGTTGGTAGTCATAATTTAGGATGGCGAGAATTGCCTAAATAGAATAAGAAATTATGAGATTTATATGTAGAGATGAGATAACTTACTCTTTTATTTGAAATTCACAGCATTTCTTTGTACAGAACCATATGGTACTTTCTTAAGTGACTCACATATATTATTCTGTCTTATTTTCAAGATCTTAGGCTTTTCCTGCCACGGGACAAGAATAATACCTTTATCAAATTTTAATTTATATGAGCTCTACCTCTTTCAGAATTAGTTTTGTACAGAGAATTTTCTATTTGTTTAATGTACATGAGTTTTGTATTGTATTTTTATTGGAATCCACTCTGCCTCCAGTTTTATAATTTAATAATATAACAAATTATAGTAAAATTCAGAAATTGCAAAAGAGAGCACTCATCTTTTTCGTGCAATGCTTCTTAACAATGTTTAAACATCTGCAGATAACATTTTTTTTTTCTTTAGTACTATATACTCAAAAACTTTTTTTTTAGAAAAAATTATACACTCAAAGTACTCTTTTCCACACTTCAGATAAAGGGGTATCAGTTTGAAAAAGTAAGCTCTTACGGTCCGATGAAAAAAAAAAAAAAAAAAAGCAAACTTTCCACACTAAATACTAGCTAAGAATTCTGTTAGATTACATTAATGGTGGAAAGAAAGAATAAGATAAGAGCCTAATACATTTCCAAAATGTTCAAGCTGAAAAGTATCTCCAAGGACTTTACCAAGAAGTAACCAAATCAACTCTAGTTACATAATCATGGCTTTAAACCCGAGTTGCATTCTTACTTTATATCTTCTTTTTTCTGTTCTTAAATTTTTGCTTTATATTATACTATAACATGAAATATTCTTCCATGGAAACACTACAGCTAGAGCACAAATCCCTTGTTTTAAAAAAGGGAAAACAAAAATTGTGGTTTTCATGAGATGGGTCAACACTCGAAAAATTTTCAGTCATTTTCCGTAATCTATAACGGGTTGAGAAAGAATAAAGATACAAAGGTCAATTTACTACTTGTGACTATTATGACTGAACTAGTACTCGATTCAATTAAGAGTTCGATTCTGATCGCAGAGTACCGAGAATTCAGAGTCCAAATTATTGGAAAACCCGGAAACATCGACCCGGAACTTGACAAACCACCCGGAATGATCCATCTCCATCTCCAACACGTCGAAATGCGGCATCTGGGGCTCGAAAACGCGAACAATCAGGTGTAAACGCCCCATGGACTCCCCGAAATACAGGTACTTCTTTTCAACATCCCTCTCGTCCCAACCACCCGGAAGCTCGTCGTCCCAGCCATCGGGCAGCGGAGGCATCGGCATTGTGCTCAATTTCTCTTCCTCGACGTCGAAATAAACAGAGTCCCCGAAAGTGCTCATCCAGTGGAGCGAACCGTTCCAAAACACGCCGCCGTCGAACCGGCAGTCCAGGCTGTTGACGGTGAAGAGGCCGGCGCAGGGCCTCCACCGGCGAGTCTCGGAGGAGTAAATCTCGATACGGAATTGGTCGAACCTCGTGCCGGCTCTCCGGACGCAGACGACGTTGTAGTGAGGAGACCTCGAAGGATCGAAGGCCAAGTTGACCCCGAAACGGCTCCTGGAGAGGTTTTTCGCAGTCGGCGAGAACGGAGGGAGAGTCGCGTACCGATTTACGGTCGGATTGTACACGAAGTACTCTCGCGACTCCGGGGCTTGGTTGGTCGAACAGAGCATCAGTCCGTTGCAGGACTGGACGATTCCGACCCCGACGGACAAGTCGTCGGCGAAATTGAGAGACCTGAAGGGCCCTCTGGAGGAGATCGATTTGGGGTTTCTGCCGAGGTTGACGAAGTCGAATTCCGGGCGGGAAGAACGTTTCACGAAGAGGCCGGAGGCGGGATTAGGGTTAGGGTTAGTGTTGCGGCGAAGAGCGAACTTGGGATCGGAAATGAGAGAGCGCCAGTGTTTGGATACGGATTTGAACTTGACCAGGGCCTTGATTGGGAGACGAAAGAGGATCTCGCTGAGGAGGTCGTCGTTGGAGGCGATTATTTCCGCCGAGTGTGGCGGTGTCGCTCTGCCTGAAACGGTGGCCTTTCGAGAGGTTTTGGTGAACCCCATTTCGAAGAGGTTCAGGTTCTCTCCAAGGGTCCGGTCTCGGCTAAAACCGTGGGTGAATTTGTTTTATTTATTTATACCTTCTGGAAGATAATAGATTTTTCGCTTTTTGCCCTGTGCGGGAAGTGGGGTAGTGAGATCCTGAAGCACGATTTGGGGTGGGGTTTTTGACCACCAAAACGGTTGCTGAATCCATGGAATTAAAAATTAATTTAAATTATACGGTTGGTTTATGATACATCTAAATTATACTAGTGAGGCACGTGACCCGCAGTGTTTTTCTAAAGTCTAAATGGGACGAATTTTTACTGTTATAAATGGTACAAAGAATGAGGCGGGATTCTCCGTTTGACATTTAGCGGGACGAGACGGGCTTGGGATTGAGTGCCCGCGCTGACCTCGCCCCAATTATGTATAAGTTAATTTCTATCTTTTTATACAATAGTGATTCAAGTAGATTTTTTTTTTTTAAAAAAAAAGATCTAATACTATATAGTCATATACTAATACTGTTTGAGTTATTTGGGATTGTGTTAGATTTATGAATGAATGATATGCTATATGATTTTGATATTAAATATTTTACATTTGACAATTCTAATAAGTTAAAGTTTTATTTGAATGTGTTTTTTAGTTATTTAGGTCTAAAATTGGAATGTTCGATGAAGTTAACTTTAATTTTGATTTTTTTCGATGTACTTAGAATTTTAAAAGATTTGGACTAACATAGGATTGTTTAATTTATTCAAGATGAGGATTTCAAATGGGGACCCCGATATACTAATGCCTAATGGGGAAATTGATCTCTGATGGGGATTCCCGAAATTGCCCCACACTAAATTAAATGGTGAATGATGCGGGAATGGTATAGTAAAATAATATTGGGGATGGGGATGAGGATGGTAAACAAAAACTGATCCCACTCCACTCCGTTGACGTCCCTAGGAAAAACACAACAAATACAATCTTATTCAACTTCAAGGAAAAACACAACAAATACAATCTTGTCAAATTATGAAATCTATTGTATTGACAGCCAAATATATTCTGCATAAAAACAAAAATATCTTTACAATACAAATTATAAATAAGGGGATGGCTACGGTAGGGGCGTCCCTACGTAGGGTCATGCCTTAATTATCGTTGGATGGGAATCTGTGGGGAATAACGGGACTCTATGGAGAATCTATTTATATACAGATTCCCATCCAACGGTGAATAGACAGGGTCCTACGTAGGGGCGCCCCTACTGTAGACGCGCCCTATAAATAAACAATATTCTCAAAGAGACAATCACTATAAAAAAACAAAACAAAACATGAAAGAAAAAAATAAGCACATGCATAAGAATTTCTAAGGAAAAATTAAAAATACGCATAAAAAAAATCTTCACAACAAGCCTCATTAAGTGCATATCTATTTCCGATTGAAGATAAAGAAATGCAAAACATGTATAGAAACTATATTGTTCTTTGCAAAATATATAGTTGCCAAATGAGAGAGAATGAATGGTATAAATAAATTGTTTTATATATATATATATATATTTGGTTCCCAATTCAGTAGGTATTTTTTTTATCTATCCATAGGTAATTTTCTTTTTAATTGTTAGAACATATGATATAACGATTACTATAATTTGAATAATTGAAAAAAAAATTAAAAAAAATACTCATTATTTAATATTTTTCTCTTACCATAATTTGAATAGTTGAAAAAAAAATTAAAAAAAATACTCATTATTTAATATTTTTCTCTTTTCTCTTTTATTATGAAAAGACGCGCTTCACCAATTTTAATTGGTGAAAACAATAGTTATAAATAGATTAAATTGGTGCTATATATTTCTGGTCTAAATGATACATATAAATTACTACATATATACCCACAATTTCCCAAGTGCCACCAGTCATTCCCCCCAAAAATGTCCATATTAGTAGCTGAATAAAAATAAAAAGTCCATGATATATTTTAAAAAAATATGTCCGTATAAGTTGAAAAACTGGGATCTCTTTCATAACCCTACTTCAAATTAGAAATGATAAAAATTAAGATAAACATATATGTCGAAGTACAGGTGCTTATCGGCGCTTCTATATATTAGTATAGATGTAAAACAGATTCCTCCTAATTGTTTGGCCATACGGGGGTGTTAGTGGGTATATGTGTCCAACTTTTTAGAAAATAGTGATTATTATATTGTACATAATATAAAATCTCATTCCAAAAGTCCAAATAAAAAAGAAATATTATTAAGGTTACTATTTTGAAAACTTGTCTCATGAGTCAAAACTCTCTTGAATGAGTTTTAGTTTAGTCTTAAAATCCGGTAAGAGTTTACCTTTATTCGTTCTTGAGTTCAGTAATCAGAGATTTCGTAACACATCTAAACCTTTTCTGTGTTAGTTTTGATTTAAGGTGGACTGGTTGGACGCACATTTTAGTACTGCGAGTACATTTCATATCTGGTTCGGGTGCGACTTTGAAAGAATTTCACCTAAATTTACCGTATTTTTACGTTCGATACACGATAGTACAAAAAGGATAACACGTGGTCAGGCAGGACCCAATTCTCCGTTCTCAGATAGTTCAAACTTCAAACCCTGTGCTGGGCTGCAGCTTGGATGAATCGTAATAAGAGAACATTCCTGGAACAGCAATGAACACGAATGTGAGTTCGGCAAAAAAAAAAAAAAAAAAAAAAAAGGCTAGAATTAAGTTGCAGCATTCAATTTTGGGGAAGCATGTATAGTTGGACATGGACATGAAGACTTTACCTCCATATCATATTTGAACTTCGTCTTGTCTAGGTGACAGCATCAGAAACAACAATATATACATTAGAACACCTTCTACAAATAATCCTTAACATCTAGTCAATGGTAAGTTAACCTGCGATGCGAGTTCAATGACGAATCAACTGTATGCATATGTGAAGTCTATTATTGGCCATGTTTTACTGACAGAGCAATTAGAAGTTAATCTGGGATACCACAATCAGAATTTCCTATCCCTATAAGTTCTAATATTCCCCAACCCCAACATTTGATGATCAAGCAAAGTTATTAGGCAAATTCAATGGTGTTTGGAAACACAAAAGTGGTGGCAGGTGTGTCTCACGACTCTCCAAGTATTGAAGTGAAAGCAGATTATAAAGATTACCCTGTAGGAACCGAATTCAAACCCCAACTCGAGATTTGCGATACTCTAAGCTCCGCATACGACGCTTGGATCAACACAGAAACTCGAGATTTGCGATGTTCTACAAGCAGCTAGTAGAATATTTTGCAAATTTGGATCAACAATGATTTCTTTCACTTTTTTTTTTTTCTCTTTTCTTTGAAAAGAAGCATTGGATTCCTAAAGCTGTCATTTATTGGAGATTTTTACTTTCTAAGAATAGGAACATGAACATGATTCCCCTCTATAAGAACTTTAGGTTCCGCAAATACTGATGTCACAAAATGTTTCCAGCATCATAGTGTCCATTAGTACTAGTCACCGGTGGAAATGAAGGCCAAGATAAAAGCCTGAGACATTTCCAAAAAATACCAAGCCGAAAAATCTCTCGAATGACTTGCAAAGAAGTAATCAAAATCAACTCCAGCTGGTCCAAGTAAGTCAGAGTGCAAACAGTTCAAAGTGTAAAACCTAATTCAGGCTTTAAACCCAAGTTAAATTCTCGCTTCTTCTTCTTCTTTTCCTTCTAATTTACTCAGTAATTAGGCTTTATATTCTACTGATACCGTCCTCTTCTTTGAATAAAGTACACTTATGACCCTGAATTCCCCTGTTTTTTTTGTTATAAATTTGTTTTCTAGGGTGACACTGTCTATGTGATCAGACAGTATGGACGTGGGACTGAGTCACTACACGAAACAATTTCAACAATCTTCCAAAATACATAAATGGGTTAAGAATAAAGACCACATTAGTACATTAACTAGTGACTACTATGATCGAACGAGTACCCAGTGTAGATAAGACTCATAAGAGTTTAATCTTGATCCAAAGCCAGAGATATTATGACAAAACAAGAAATGGAACGAAGTTAGGTACATTAAACAGAAGCCAAACTCTCTATAAATTGATGAACATCATGCCACTCAGGCAACTCCGGGAGCATCACTAACACCGAATCTCGAATCCGGACAGGCTCTTTGATCCGATGACCCTCAACATCACAAATCTTCCCGAAAGTTCGAGTCCTGAAGTAGTATCGAATAACTTTACCCTTTATTTGCAGCACTAAGTAGGACTCTTCGTCAAGCTCACTCCTAACGACACAAAGCAATGAAAATACATAGTCGTGCAAGTGCAAGTTCGATGGTTGAGACTTTCTATTCCGAATGGCTTCCGCGGGGAACTCGGAAAAATCGACACGAAACTTGACGAGCCAGCCCGAATAGTCCTTTTCCAGCTCATAGACATCGAAATAAGGCGTGTGGGGATTGTATATGTGATCAATAAGGTGTAAATGTCCCCCGGACTCCCCAAAATAAGTGTACTCACTTTCAGCATCCCAATCATCCGGAATCGGAGGCATTGGCATTGGCCTCAGCCTATCTTCTTCAACACTGAAATACACGGACTCTCCCCAGATGCTAATCCAGTGAACCGAACCGTTCCAAAACACACCGCGATCGAATCGAATGTCGGGGCTGTCGACGTAGAACGAGCCGCCCGAGGGCCTCCAACGGCGAGTTTCGGACGAGTAAACCTCCAGCTGATACTGGTCGCTTCTAGTGTCGCAGCTCCGAACGCAGACGACGCTGTAGTGTGGGGATTTCGAAGGATCGAAAGCCAAACTGAGGCCGAAAACGGTCCTAGATGCGCCGCTTCGAGCGGGCGGAATCGGAGGAATGATCCTGTGCCGATTTATCGTCGGATTGTACACGTAACAGTCTCCTGGCTCTACGGATTGCGCCGAGCACAGCATTAATCCGTTGCAGGACTGAACGATTCCGACTCCGACGAACGTGTCGCCGGCGGCGAAATCGAGAGACCTAAGGGTAGCTCCGGACTCGGAGGTTCGGTCGAGATTGAGGAATTCGAATTCGGGCCGGAAAGGGCGTTTCAAGAAGAGGCCGGATGCAGGGCCAGGGTTAGGGTTGCGGCGGAGAGCGAATTTGGGAGCGGAAATGAGAGAGAGCCAGTGTTTGGACACGGATTTGAACCTGATGAGGGACTTGATTGGGAGACGGAGGAGGATTTCGTCGAGGAGGTCGTCGTTGCAGGCGATTGTTTCCGCCGAGTGTGTTGGTGTCGTAACGGCGGCGTTTCGAGAGGTTTTGGTCATTTTGGTTAACGACATTTTGAGGAAAAAAGGGGCGGGCGTAGTCGGTTCGGCAGTTGAGTTAAGTTGAGTTGTGTTGTGTGCAGTGGTTCATTTTTTATAAGGTTTGTTCGCGGGTTTGTAAAAAGATTGCCCTGTAGGCTGTACGCATTCACTCATTCAACCCAAAAAAAAAAAAAAAAAACAGTATGTACGCAAATGGGGTACCAGATTGTGAAGCACGTTTCAGCGTTGACCAAATGATTCTGTTATATTATCTTGATTTCTTATGAATTGTTTGGTTAATATATTAGATTTAACATAATAGTTGAAATAGAAACCTCATATGATTGATAATCTCAGATGTCTGTAACACTAAGCTTTAATTCCCAAAAAAAAAAAAAAAAGAATGAGTCTCTGTTCGTTTATTATTTATTCATTATTTTTTGAGGAATCCTTTTTGTCTTTGTAACATTTACATTGTATATGTATAAAGCTTTAGGCCCATGAAACTTCATTAACCTTCATTATTTTTCGGGTTAACATGATCTTGATTTTTCAGTGTTTTGTAACACGTCTTAACCTTTACGTACCTTAACTTTAAAAATAAAAAATAAAAAAAAGTACTTCGGTAACACTGATTACATTGATTCTAGCTAGGAGCCATGAATACTTGAAACTTTAGCACAGTTAAATTCCGTACAGGTAGAGTACTCTTGTCTTACATTAGCATACTCGTGTAGAATTCTCACATTTATATCATAGAAATTTTGGTTTTTTAAGGTCAGAAATCCTACAACTATAATAGTAATATTGTTCATTTCAAAGAATCTTGCAATCAACATACCCTTCTTTCGTTGGTATAACTTCATGTTACATTGGCTGCTTAAGCTTTCATCTATAATGGAAATCTGAGCACCCCATGCCGTGTTTGTTTCTCAAGAAAATTAAGAAGAAAGAAAACAGTCAAACAACGGACAGAGTCTCTATGTATTGAAAAGAATCAAACCACCCAAAATCCAACGCGCTCTCAACTTGCATCCCAATCTGATCACTACCAAAATCACAAAGCTTGAAAAAACTACCATCTTTGACATTGAAGCGTACGGCGTTACCAGTAATATGCAGAATTCCTCAACTTCTTCTAAACAGAGAATTCAAAACCCGTAATA
The DNA here is from genome assembly GCA_002914845.1 of Trema orientale. Lineage (NCBI taxonomy): Eukaryota > Viridiplantae > Streptophyta > Magnoliopsida > Rosales > Cannabaceae > Trema > Trema orientale. The sequence continues at coordinate 321,061 of JXTC01000065.1, forward strand.
GTCCATATCCAGTGGATCAAGATAACTTCTAATCATCTCAGGGAAAGCTCCCAAAACCCCGAATAGATCGACCCTATACTTCATAAACCAACCAGAGCAATCACTTTCAATCTCGTACACATCGAACTCTATTCTCCTAGGAAGGTAGAAGTTGATCATGTTCAAATGGCCATGGGATTCTCCGAAGTACCGTACAGTTGAGGGCTCCCAACCTCCGGGAATCAAAGGCATTGGAGTCTCACGAAGCAGCTCTTCTTCGATGTCAAAGCGTAGCGAAGTCTCCGAACGACTGATCCAATAAACGGCACCATTCCAGAAGACTCTGGAATCGAACATCAGTTTGTCAACTTCCAGAACCGAAAATCGGTTGCCAACAGGCCTCCAAAGGCCCCCGGTCGCCGATGAGTAAATTTTAATACGACAGTAAGTGTCCCACCGTGAACGAGGATTACCACAGCTCTGAAAACAGAGTACTCTGTAGTTCGGAGACAGAGATGGGATCAAACGACATGTTTATTCCCAAAACGCATCCGTGTCTGTCCCCTCGTAGTCGTGGGAGTTTCCTAAATTGGTTAGTGGTTGAATTGTAGACGTAATATCTGCAAATGGGTTCTTCTGTTTCGAAGCTGCTACATAGCAGTAGCCCATTACAGGACTGGATGATCTTCAGGCCAAACCTGCAAATGGGTTCTTCTGTTTCGAAGCTGCTACATAGCAGTAGCCCATTACAGGACTGGATGATCTTCAGGCCAAACGGGTCTTCGGTGAAATGGAGAGGTTGTCAATTTGGAGGGAGACAAAGTCGTACGAGGGAGAGAGAGTTCTGAAGGGGAAGAGGGCGGAAACGGCTCTCTTCATGGAGCTTACCTTGCAGTAGAAGTTAGGATCAGAGATTAGAGAAAGCCAGTGTTTGCTTACGGACTTGAATTTGAGAAGGGATTTGATAGGAAGGAAAATGAGGATCTGGGTTAGGAGGTCAACGTTGCCCGCGATCGACTCCGCCGAAAAGGCGGCATTTGGAGCCGTTATGAGGATCCGTTCGATTGTAGTCATGGTGGAGCAAAGACTGAATGAAGTTTAAGAACCTTACTCCAATTCCAAATATTACATTGCTTCTAATGCTAGCATAGCTCTACTATGACAATTCAAAGCAAAACAAATAAATCAATAAATTCGCTTTCTGTCAAGGCTTCCCGATTGTCAAACACGTGAAATAAGACAGAAAATGTCATATTCCCGAGAAAAGTCATACATAGTGAACAGATGGACAATCATTTTCCTTAACACAGCTCAAAGCCAAACTCAAGTTGGTGTCCCTCGAAGGACTTCATCGATACACTTCAAATTGTATAAATGGTAATAAAAATAGTTGGGCAGGATCCTATTTTGACATCATAACAACGTAAAGCCACACAAAATTGGTTTTTTTTTCTTTTTCATTCACCCAACTACGAAATCAGTTTGACAGAATGGAACAAATAATAAATAGTTGAACTCCGCACCATAATCATTACATGGTAAACAATGATCTGTAATAATTGAACCCGTAATGGTTAGTGAGAAGAAGAAAAATATGATCACTTTTGAGGTGATACAGGGCTTTACAATCGTTATTTTCCTAATTATTATAGAAATTAATCAGAAATTTCGAAAGCCAATTTAAACTTTTCTTATCTAAGCCTAATGGGTTTTGCCTCCTCATTCTTCAACGGTGTAAACATGAAGTTCCCAGAAAACATAGCTTCTTTCTCTGCCCATTCAAATAACACAACTTTGTCAAAATAAAGTTCAAGGCAACAAATATGGTTTAAGAATTCTAATAGGGACATTTCCAGAAAAGAAATTTTCTAATAGGAACATACTTGAATATATAGAGTTCCAAGGCCAAATGTCTAAAGATTATATGATTATGTTAAATGTCATAAAAGCTAAACTAGTTCTTCAGTACTTCCAAACTCAATCCATCATCAGACATAGTGAGATCACACAGAAAGTAATTAAATGCAGAAAGCATACATTACATGGATCGATGACCATGATGTAATTAGTTTGAATTGACAAAATTATAAGCAATTGAATGCGAAAGGGTCTATTGATACTTATCATTAATAAGAATTAAGAACTCGGAAATATCAAAAAGTACAATGTATCAGGAGCAGGGTTTTATGGTACCTTAGAGAGCTCAAAATGAATAACTAAATCAGTACAGAGAAGGAAAACAAGAGCTTACCTGTTAAGGACAGGCAACTAACTTCTCGACGAGCATACCTGGCCATGGCCTGCATAGATTTAAGCATCATAAGATATCGTAGTATTTATCCCACCCTCTACAGAAACATTCAGAACAAAAATAATAATGAAAAGAGAAAGAGACAAGGAACGAGTTTGGCAAAAATGAGTTAAAACACTAAATACAGCATCTGATCTCCATTTGTGATGTGCTAGACTTAAACCTGTCTCTAGTCTGAGTTAAATGCAAGACATACCAATCAGCAATAATTCTGTCACATTAGTTCATTTATCACTCCCGAAAATGTGGAAGATTCTGCAATCTCACAGCGTAATTATTATCTTGTTACTTAAATACAAACTTTTCCTGTACAATAATCCTGGTCAACCTAGTGGAGCCAATTTCTGGTGCTGTACCAAAGAGTGAAATACAACTAGAGCTCATCCAACATGACTATAAATAACAGTGGTAATAGCAAATATGATAGCATGCCTGGACTGTTCGGGATGCAGCATCATCTGGCTTTGATGAGCCGTCATCAGAGAAAATATTCCTGCAATGCACACCAATGCACATTCAGCAAAAATTGATTCTCATAAAGGAGAAGAAGTAGCTGGTTTAAGTTGCAATCTTCAATTTGGAGAAGCAGGAAGCTGGACAAGGACCAGGTACAATGTAAACTTTACCTCCATATCACATTTTGAAGCTCATCTTGTTTAGCTTCTGGAAGCATGGCAGCATCATAAGCAACAATATTTCCATAGAAAATCTTCTCCAGATCCTTCATCCATCTAGTCAATAATAAGTTAACCTGTGGTTTCCACGATGAATCAATTCATGCATATGTTAACTAGTTAAATCTACTGGCCCTATTCAGGAAGGAGCAATTTATATTTTAATAAGCGAGCTTATAAAGGTTTCACCATATCACTTATATTCAATAACAGAGTTCCTACTGCTGTAGGTTTAAATATTACCCTACATATGGTGATTAAGCCAAGTGATTGGAAAATTTAATGGCTTCTAGAACCTTAGAAGGGTCAGGTTTCTTAAGAATATACAGATATCAAAGTGAAGGTACATTATAAAGTTTGACTAGAAAGAACTGGATACAAACCCCAGCTTGAGATACTCTAAGCTCCACATCATGATTGTAAATCTCGTACAAGTACTGCCCAAATTCAACACCTTCTTTTCCCTCTTCTTTCAAACGGCGTAAGCAAAGCCACATATGAAGCACAAGTAAAGAGAACGTTGTTTTAAAGGTCTTCTCCAAATTGAAAACTGCAAGTGAGGATTTAGATCAAGACAAAAACCCAGCTTGTAGGTCACAAGGAAAACACGAGGTTAACTGAAAAATGGAAAGATAGCTCAAATAGAAAGAGCCAAGAATATGCATTGCTATTTTGCATATTTGGATCAAAAAAGGTTTCTTTTTCACCTTTTTTCTTCTTGTTCAATAATTGTTGGATCAGTAAAGCTGGAATTTGTTGGAGAACTACTTCTAAGAATAAGAACATGGTTTCAAAGCTACGAACACATCAACACATTTTACATAGAAGTTTAATTCATCAGAGATCATAGATCTTCTAAGAATTTTAGGTTCCTTAAAAACATATGAAAGCATACCGAATAGTGAATTTCATGAAATGCTTCCAATATCATAATTTTATTTACTTTGTCTTTTTAAATGGCTGGCTTAATTTCATCACAAAAATTAAAAAATTAACAAACTAAAAAAAAAAGACGTATATATATATATATATATATGTTTATATGTAGATATATGTATTTAAAAACGTGGAGTTCACCTTCATAAATTTTAGGCTCATCAACTTGTGAGGTGATCCGCATGTAAACCACATTTGCCCCTCTAATAGACTTGCTTTGTTTGCTATAAAACAGCATCAGCTTGAGCAAAATATGCTTAATGCCTTCATATTTTGGCTCCTCAACTCTCAGTGGGGAAGACGGATCCAAAGCCAATGAGAAGGGTTTGGACCAAAACATTTTATCAAGATTAACCTGTCGAATATTGATAGACCGGTTCTCAGAAACAATCCCATTGGGCAGCAGTGTTCAGTATAAGGTATCAAACAGAATAACAGAGTTAACATAACCAACAACCGTACATGAAGACATTTATTCTGAAAATGATATCCAAGAAATTCTTTGCATTCGAAGCAAACAAGAGGCCTATTACAAGTTTAGCAGTCATTTATCACATAAAAACAGGCATAAAAGCACACGAAGAGAGTATAGTACCATGAAATCATTCCCAACAAAATTTAGTAAGCTATAAATTCATTTCACACAAATGGGCCAAAATAACAGTGAAGATTGAATTTATTCACTCAAATGCAAAACGGGTAGCTCTAAAACTTACCGCAGTTTCGCTCGGAAATCTCCTTTCCGTAGTATCAGCTGCAGTTGGAGCCACAGCTGCAGCAGCCTTCTTATAACTTAGGCGTGAAACCGCGCAGAACTCATTTCTCAAATTCAAGTTCTTCCCTGACTGTGACCCCAGCCTTGACAAATGGGAAAAAGCTCTATTCCATCTTTGCAACATTGAGAACTAACAATCCAAATTCAAAGAAGCAATACTCTCAAACAGTAACAAATCACATTGAAAAAAGTTACCATTTCAAATATCTGTTTTGATCCTTTTCGCAGTTTTGTTATCTCAAATACAATCAAAGCTTTCAAACTGAAAGATTTCAACTATAATCAAATGGGTTTTCGCTTTAAGGAAACAAACGGCATAAGGCATCATAAAGGAGAGAACCCAGTTGTGAAATCATTTCATATTTCAATTCCTTAAAACTGATATTGAGCTAAACCCATGAAAAAGCTATAAAGAGAGTTTTTGTAATCATGAAATGGAACGAGGGAAACGTATGCCAAAACAGAACTAAATGGATAGAAAAGTCCAAGTCCAAACCTTTGAAAGGCGAGTCTGGTCTGGTATCACTAATCACTATCGGAGGCTAATACAGACTCTGCGTTTTGAAAACCAAGGGGATCATAGAGCTCACTCACGGCGATAGGAAGATGAAGAAGAAGCAAATCTAACGGCTAAGAGTAGTACGGCGTGGCAGTCTGCGTTGCCCCATAGTTCCAAACCACTATTTTCAGTTCTTAAACACCAAAGGAGGTGGGAACCGGTTTCCAAACAAGCCCTTGTACGCTCGGCCGTACTTTCTTTTTTTTTTTTTTTTTTTTTTTTTTTCTTTTCCTTTTTTATTTCTTTTTTTATTTTCTTCTTTTCAATCATTCCTTAAGTGACATAGNTTTTTTTGGGTAATAGTAGCTTATTATTAGGGATAAAATTTCCTCGAAAAGGTAAAACACATTAACAAAAAAATACTCGGGCAGCTCGGGCTCTCCCCAGCTTTTCAACATGTCAGAGAAAATACAAAGAAAAAAAAAATCTTGTAGTTTCATTTTCTTTTCTAGTTTTTTATTTCTAGTTTTTTCTACTATTTTGTTTAATTTGAGAGAGGATATTCATAGTAGAATTTGGAGAGCAATTTATTAGAGCTTATTATATCAATCATTAAAGAACTACAACTCTGAATTTGGAGGAGCATCAGTCAACTTTTTTTTATTCTCAAACTCTTTTCCTTTCTTGATTATGTTTATTTTTCAATGGCTATATTTCTAAATTGGATTATGTTTTCTGCTTCTACTCTGAGCTAAATATCTATTGTCTAGAATTGCCATGTGAACCAACCTTATATGTTGTGTTTATTTCTATCTATCTTTGACATAAATCTTTTTTTAAGAAATTTAGGGCTTAGTACCCGTGTTTAAAACTTATTTCATAACTGCATATTTCTAATTTTTTTTTCAAAAATATCTAATTTTATAGTCCACATTTTATATGCAAAATATGAGTGGTCCACATTTATAATATAAATTTTGATCCATGAAGTACACATTTTATGTGTAAAATATAATCGGTATATATTTTAAAATGTGTGCCAATTTTTAGTGTAATTTTTATTCATAAAATGTAGACCACGGTATACATTTAATACATGATATGTACATCGTGGTATTCATTTCATATTAAAATAATGGTGGTCTATATTTCTCTAAAAAAAAATATAAAAACAGGTATTTATGAAATAAAAATAAAAATAGTTATTTATGTTTATATGGTTTTAAAAACGGGTAATTATGAACTTTTCCTTTTGTTGTACATTCTTCTAAAAATGACATTTTTATGAGTGTTAAAGAACTTTTTAACCATAAGTAAAAAACTTCATCATAATAAAAAAAACTATAGTTTAGGATTTTTTTATAGTCAAGAAGTTCTTGACTTATGGTCAAGACGTTTATGACACTGCTAAAAATGTTATTTTTACGAAACATGCACAGAAAAGGTCAGTACTCCGCGGGCCAAAGCTCAGTACCCCACAGGCCCAACAGCAACAACGGGATCAAGTGTCCTATCTTTTTTTTTCTTTTTTTTTTTTTGAAATAGTTATTAGTATTATTTTATTGAATAATAAGCGATGTACACCTCTAATAAATACGTATTGTGACTTTCAAAAGAAAAATAACAAAAATATCAAAAATAAAAAGAAAAAAAATACCTAATTTAAAGTCTTAAGATTGAAAAAAATTAATAGCATTTTTATTTGTTCTACTTGAGAGTATATGAAGCAGAAAATGGAGGTGAAATTTAGGCCAGCACTCATTTTTCTGTCTTATATTTCACAAATACCCGCCTTTTATTTTAATAATTATATATATATTTAATACATTTCATGTGTAAAACACAAATAGTATACATTTACGGTGTAAATATTTACCTATAGTACATATTTATAATGTAGACATATAACTATGGTATACATTATAAAACATATACCGGTGTTTAGGTATAATTTTTATACATGAAATAGTATATATTTATCCAAAGAAATTGGTATAAAAACTGGTATTAAGCTATTAATAATAAAAGAAAAACAAATACCGTATTTTCCCTAGATGCAGAGTGCAAGCAGCCTATATATTAAAACATAAAAGTATAATATTTTCTCTTTTTATTTTTCTTGAAAGAAAAAGTATTATTAATCAATTTAGTACAAAAATTTATATTTTTTTGCTCAGAACAAATATTAGAGATGTCCTAGAACAAAATATATACTTAGAGAATTATTGTTATTTTGCGAAACAAAGTCCTTAATAAGAAAAAGTACATATTTCGTAAAATGTTATTAACTTACAACTTACAAGGGCAAAATCGTAGCGTTCCACATGTATGGACTAGCCATGGCACTTGAAAGGCTTGGGTCAAGCTTGGTATTTGGTCCTTAAATTTTGAATTTTGTCATTTTGATGTTCAAATTATCAAAGTATTCTCATTAGTGTTGTATATACCACTTTATATTTTTTCAACAAAAGAAGCATGAGAGTGAGATGCAACATGAAATACTTGTTAAATGGTAAAAATAAAAACTGCATAAACTGCTTGAGTGCAAAAAAACTAACTACACATTGGATGAGAACACATTTTAAAACATCTAAAAAATTTGAAAATGTGTTGAAAAAAATGAAATAAAAGGGGCACGTTCACATCACATTCTCTTTCTATAGAGAGGAAGTATAACATAGCAAATAGTAGAATACATTTTGTAATGTCAAATAGTAGAATATATTTTGTAAGGGTTTTTGGCATGATAAGTTTCTGAATTTTTCGATGATTTGCAATGTATCCCCTGAACTTTTTTTTTTTGGCAATTAAGACCCTGAATTTAGAATTTTTGGCAATGTATCCCATGAACTTTTTTTTTTGGCAATTAGGACCCTGAATTTAGAGTTTTTGGCATGATTAACCCCTGAATTTTTCGTTAATTTGTAATTTATTTTTTAATTATTTAAAAATTTGCATATAACTCAAAAAAAATATTGCATATCAGCGAAAAATTCAGGAGCTAATCATGCCAAAAATCTTAAATTCAGGGTCTTAATTGCCAAAAAGAAAAGTTCAAAGGATACATTACAAATCTACAAAAAATTCAGGGACTAATCGTGCCAAAAATTCTAAATTCAAGGTTCTAATTGCCAAAAAAAAAAGTTCAGGGGATACATTACAAACTATCGAAAAATTCAGGGACTAATCATGCCAAAAACCCTATTTTGTAATGTCTAAATTCAAAGTTGAGGAGGACGAACAGGATCATTAATCCAAAGTAAGAAAATAACAGAGGTTAAACAAATCGAGAGACTTTCCAATCTTATGATTTTCTTACCATATCTACATGCATGATTTCCTTTTTGTTTTTTGAAGTATATTTTCGCTTGCGAATCTCAATGCGTGATCAAAGCAATTAGCCCCTTACTCCCTAATTCACATATATCTTACATTGCATGAGCAGGCAGATACTCGATTAATGGAATCGAACAGTAAACATGAGAAAATATGGATATGGTGAAAAGACTATACATCTTAGCTAAATCAATTTCCGTAGATTGTGTTGTAAAAACAAAATATCACATTTAAGAACAGGAATAAGGAACATTTTACTTCAGCAGTAATCAAATACTCTCGACATTTTCTGCATTGAAACTTCCATCAGGATACAAAGCAAGATGATCTTCACATTTGAGAACTCGTCTGTCTTTAATCACCACTACCAGACACGTCAAGTCAAAACTGCTTATATTTCAATCAAAATTTTGGTTCACAACCACTACTATAGGAAAATCGCCTTGTATTCTCAAAGCTGCACTTAATTCTTATGGGAACACGTAAAATATAAATAAATAAATAAATAAAACTCAGAACAGTGCAAAATACAAAAGCTCAACCCACTGAATAAATACAACAATGCCCCCCTGACAACCCCAATTTTGACAGCCATCATTTTCTTTTCTTGGTTTGACCATACCTCGAATCAGATTCACCCACAGTTTTCGCAAAAAGAACAGAGCAGAAATCACCTCCAGTCCAGCTTGAGCTTGGTGGTTGTCAAAGCCTTCTGTGAGCTAAAAAGCCTAGGAAGAAGAAATTTACAGTTACACTAGACTACGAGGATCATATCTTTGCCATCCCATGGCTTTGGCTGGAAAAAATTGGCAGCCAACATTGCAGTCACCACAAAAAGTCGATATATAGTATTTGTCATCATAGGTACTGCCGAAGACTTTCACCACTCATGGATTCCATTTCCTTGAGAATCTCCTGTGCAAGGGATTTAACAGAAAGCTCCACATCCTCGAGCAGTTCCCCTAAGAAGGGGATGGTTTCAGCCAGGAAAACCAGATATTCTTCTCTCAAATGTTCAACCATATACTTGACAATTCTTAGGCCCAGGATTCGAGCCCGCACCTTTTCACTTCGAGTCTGCATCAGTACCTATATTGACAATATAAAAATGAAAAATATGTTGAGAAAACTAATAGGGGTGAAAAGGGGGGACAAGCCCAAACAACACCATTGACAAAGGAAATGCTAAATGCCCGGATTTGAAATTCATCCCAACAAGGTATTAAACAGGATGGACATGTCCTGCAGCAATTTTATCAACATGGACCTAGTTGCAAGCAATTGCGAGACATAAAATTCAGGACAAAATATAAACCTGGAAATACAACTTAACAAGGGTGGGATCATTCTATCAAATAGGGACTGTAAAGCACATGTTCATACAAATGGACGACTACGCCACTTTTAATAGCCAAAAGGAAGATATGATGAGAGAGGTGGAGATAAAGAATCGTGCAGTTAATTGCAACAGCAGTAAAGTCAAGATGCAGCTTTTTTTTAGTTGTTGAACATTAAAATGATGCATATTCAAGTACACAATTTTTACTGAGGCTCGAGTTTGAAACTTCAGCCCTTGCCAAACCTTACAAAGATATACCATGAAACTTGTGGTTTATGCACCAAGTACGTATGTGGCAATGAGGAATTGATCCCCAGATCATGTGAAGCAAACCACAGGCCTGATTGCTTAACTAGCCTTAGCCAGTAGCCGCCCAGGGTTCTAACTCGAGGCAATAACAATAACAATAACAATAATAATAATCCAAAGTTTCTCAAGACATTACTGGTAAGGTATTTAAGTGTAAAAGAATCCAAAGAGCACCTCATGATTCAATGGTTTCCATAAGACGTCAGTTCCCGCAGTCACAGCCATTTGACCAATGCAAACAACTAACAAGTCATCGACTTCCTTCACTGATGGCAGGTTGGGATGTTCTTCAAGAGAAATTGGTGGTTCTATAGTAAGCTGTGAAACAACGGGTTTCAAAAGAACCTACAAACAAAAAATGCAAAACTGAATGAAAAAGAAAATAGCAAACAGGACCCAAGAATGTGGAAGAAAATTCTGATAACTCCATTTACTAATTGTTCAAAGGTTGGGCATTCAAGTAGACAATTTCTCAGCCAAGTAGATTACAGTGTTCAAATTGACATAGCAGACAAAGAAATGCAAGCAGTGAGTTCCTTTTACTTTAGTAGATGATAGAATATCTGTATATTTATGTATGTAGATATACTATTAAGCATATAAAACAGAAAGCCACGTCCCACGGAGCTGCTCCAAATATACACAATGTGTTGGGGTAAACACTCTGAGAAAGTGGTGTAAAACATAAATGTGACTGCTAAATATTCATTAGTATTAAATGAACATAACACTCTGGGGAAAAACGCAAACATTGACTAACCTGAAAGTTTGAAGAGTCAAGGAACTTCAGGCTTCCGGTATCATAGAGGAAACATTTATGCAATGATGACAAAACCAAAGATCTCAGCTGCCAGTTTCCAAGTGATACACTGGTTTCTTCTTCTGTATTTTTTCCTACTAGAATCTTGGCTTTCTTCTTCTTTCGTGTTAAACCAGAGGTATTTGCATCCCCAGCAACAGTCAGAAGACGAACACAGCCCTCAAGCAAGTATTTGAAGTAAGGAACAAACAGAGACCTGCAATTGAAAACAACACCTGATTGGTTGTTACTTATTTCAGGAAAAGGATAATACAAAATGCCTTTTGGCATCTTCGTGGGGGTTAAAAATTTAATAGCTCAGAACAATAACATATGATCCTCTACCATCAAATTTTACAACTGTTAAACTTTAACTTCCAAGCTTGTAATGCTTGGAAAGGCAAACATTTTTATTACAAAAAAAATGTCCAAACTCTTAGCATGCAGCACAGCTACTCATGAGATACCAACTTACTTTCACACTATACTTCTAGTACACATTTTTTTGCATAATAGAAGCAGTAGTATCACTATCCTAGGGAGATTTGGACAGAGAGGAGGAAAAACAAGGGGACTGAGAATTTTAAAATAGAATATACCAGAAGATCAATGCCATAAACTTGGCGTGAATCTCAATCTAAGCTTAAAAAACAAAAAACCAAGCAAAAAAAAAAATGAACTAGAAGTGTGCACAACACACAACTAGAAAGCAAAGCTATTAAAACTACGATCTATAAGCAACTAAAAGCATTAACCTAATCATAAAATCCAGGGTCGCAAAACATCAATTAAAAAGAGAAGCAAACTTTGAAAAATAACAGTGAAAACAAAAACTAATGCATTTTGACAAATTGAAGTGCATGAAGGAAGAACTGACTAACCTATGGTTCTCAGCAAGTATATTAACTAGACCATAGAATGATATTGCTCTATCTATACTAGTGCTTCCTGCCCGTACACCATCTTCAATATCAGACTCTGCCCACTCAATACTCCGTATCAAAAGGGGCTTGAACATGGTCTCAGTGAGTTTCATTGTCAGAGCAATTACTGTATTGATAACACTTTTTTCTACAACATCAATATACTGAAGTGAAACTGGCCTTTGACGGCGTAGATCCAGAGCAAGCAAGCACAAGTCGAAAATCTTCACGTGGTAGCCACCAACAGATTGTCTATCCATTGCAACAATCAAGTTTTCCAACATCCCAAAATACACGGTCAAACTTGAATCCCCAGACAAAACAGCATTTGAATAAATTTTCAGCAAAGGTGGCAAAGCAAGTCGAACCTGGACAAATTGATACAAGTGGAAATGACAAATGAATAACAATGATGAAAAATAGTTTGCGCAAGTCAAAGCTGTCAAGATTTAACAGGGCTTACAGGGATTTTTTCTGTTATTAATCCTCGTACTGTGTCAGCCTTCAATTTGATCTTATGATCAGATCCTGAAGCATAATCATGATTAAGCACCATAACTTTTATGATGTCTCCAAGGTACGGATTTAGGAAAGCCCCGAGATTTTCCACAACAGCCTCCAGCCCAACAAGAACAGACAATATAATAGACTCTTTGGAAGTAGATAATGCAACCGGTGTGTCATTAATACTTTTTACAGCTTTAACATCTGAACATAAAGATATTTCACGTGATATCGTAATCAAGTTCTTCATAATACCAGGAAGGTCACCCAGTGCCCTTGGCCCAAGAACATTGACCAAAGCCCCAGTTGTCCGAAGGCAGCCAGAAGTGACAGCTAAGTTGTCTGAACTAATATTTTTGGTAACAGAGGCCAAACATTCACTGAAGATAGACCTATCGAAAGGAAACCTGTTGGCAAGAACTTCTAGAGCTGAAACGGCTGCCAGTTTCAAAGAATCCGAAACATCAGCAGAATCAACAATCTTAACAATTTCTAAACACAGTTTGTGGAATGATTCAAGAGCAGTCTCATCCATATCCTGCCATTGACCATGCAAACTTCGCTCCTTATGCCTTGATTTGACTCTGTCATTCTCCCTCACCATTTCACATAGAAATCCAAGAGCCTGCATAAAATTAAACTTAATTAACATGATGTGCCATCAATTGGGCATATGACTTAACAAGGGGCATGACAAGAATACAACAACGAAGTCATAAATATCAGACTTTTATATGCCTAATTGTAATTAGTACCAGTTACTGAGCATCTCCTATATGCAGAAGTAATAGCTACCTTTTTCCCCAAATTTTTATCTTCATGGCGAAGCAATCTAACAATGCCCTCAAAGTATGCTGATGGAAGCATGAGTGACGTAATAATCCTCAAGACAGCACGGATGCAATCCTTTAACTCTTTCCTTATAACAGCAGGGACAGTCATTTGCTTCCTTCTAGCGTCTACAAGTTGAAACAAAAAGCCAACCTGCTCCATGAGATCTTCAAGCAAAGCCTGTAAAGTTTAAATGTAGTACAATTTATGAGAAATTTTGTTGCAAGCACTCTATGACAATTAACAATACAAACACTATTTTACACAAATTCTCAACCTGAATGTTTTCCGTATCTTCTTCAGATTCTAACTTTAATGTAAACTCAGGATCCTGCAATTTATGCTGAGTAAATTGGATCACAAACAGCAATTCCAAAAACAGCTCCTGGCGCAGACTACCCATTCCTACTTGTCGGAGCAGCATAACAAGAGAGGGAAGCCATATCAAGCATGAATATTGCTCACATATTTGCACTGCAAAGGCATACTCCCACTCTCTCTTTGTAGAAGATATGGAGATATCTGCACCACTCTTATTATCAACTAGCGAACGGAAAAGAAGAACAAGCAATGAAGCCAAGCTATTAGACTCTCCCAAAGTCCTGTACACAAGCATGTCTAGATCAAGTACAAGCCAAAAAAAAAAAAAAAACCAACAACAACAACAAGATATCTATAACAATTAAACACGAGTAAACAGTACCTTAATAAATATACCACCATCGACAGCCTTCTATGCTCGGCAACTTCTGGCAACACACTTACAAAAATCTGGAGGACAAAGAAAGCAAACAATTCAGTAGTTGACTTACAAGTACTCCAAGTGGTAAATAAAAAATGCCCACCACCAAATCAAATAATAAATAAATTACCTGCAGAAGTGTGTCCATGTTTCTTGTTCTTTGCAGCCAATATGGAACAACGGTAGATATAACATCCTCAAACACATGCTGTGAATGGCTGTCTATCTACTCAAGATGAAAATCACAATATAAGCATTAAACTACCATATCAGATAATGAGGATGTTAACTGTATATTTATCTAATTAAAACATTTTTCCTACATAACCGGATATTGAAACTATATAGATAAATCCAACAAAATTCACAAATTCACACATACTAATTTGTTTAGATCCCAAATAAAGCACCACAAGTCGAACCAACAAGACAGATCACATTTTTGGTAATTAATACAACTCAAAGTTCAGTAAAGCAAAGGGTTATATCATCAAACCTGTCTGACCGCTGATTCCCCAATTACGGTAAAAATTTCCTCTATGTGCTCCAAAACTTTCTCGGGTGTGATTTTTGTAATAGAGGTTATCAGTGAAAATACATGGTTCCGAGTGGCCCCATCCTTTGCAGAGCGGGCACACACAACCAAAACTTTGATGTTTATCTCATTTACTACGTCTTCCTGCCATTAAACAATAAGTACCAAAAAAAAAAAGGGCAAAGACGAGATAAAAACAAGAACCAGAGGAGAGGGAACAAATAGGACCTACAAGTAACATCTCCAACTCCACAAGATGAGTAACATACCTTTAGTGGCAGACAATTAATGAGTGAAGTACTAATATCTTCCAGGATTATTAGCAGTGTCTGTTGGATGTAACTAACTGTTGCCTCAGTGGTTTGACAAACATCAGATGAAACTGGGATCAAGTTTTCATCAGGGATAAGAAGATTGTGAACCCACTCATCCGAAAAAGTTTTGCCGATAAGCTTAAATAAAGGCCCCAAGAGCAAATCTCTGATGATCAAATTCAAGTTGATTACTATAAGAAAATGTCACAACTCACTTAAAACATGGACAATTCAGAAGTTCCAACTTCAATTTGTTAAAACAAAAGATTTTTCTTCTGTAAAAATAGACATTTAAAGAAGAAAACCTGTCAGCTATATCTTTCTTCAATAGCAAAATGTCAAGAAGGGAGCTGAGAAAAGAGATTGCATTTTCTGCTTCATAAATTCCATCATCAGGAAGATTGGACTTGTGACTCTCAGCTAATTTCCTTTTTTTCTTCCCATACGCTGAAGTAATCACGGGGCCTTTACTCTCGAATACACGATCAAGCATCTGAACAACAATCGACCAAGTAATCTGATACAAATAAAGGTGTTTGATCAGTCTGGATTGATTCAATAAAACTGAGAGCAACAAGTACAAACTTCACAATGATGTATAATGTTTTTAAAATAAAAAATCATGTCCAGATATATTTGCATTCCTAGAAGCATTCAAGGAACATAGATAGTCATTAAACGAATTAAATGACACAACTGCTAAAGATCTATTGAATCTTGAAAAACAACTGAGAATTGTTTCGGAGATAACAAGTGTTCGCATATGCTTATGAAAATAGTAGTGTTGGGTCCATTTCTTATCGGCTAAAGATCTGAAAAGAGAATCAATTACTTAACATGGCGTTGGAGCATAAGGTTGTTCTCCCCTTCAGGTTACTAATCTTCAATTTTTGGTTTATCTCTTCAGTTACATATATGGCCTCTATTTAGTTTATGTAATTTCTGCACATTCAAGGCCCATAATTAATTAATGTCAAACTGAGATGGTGAGTGGGGAGAATTTTAGTACATTTTGGCTTCGCATGAGCAATGACATGCACTAAAACCATTTTCTAAATTTAGATCAGTTGGTTACTTAAAAAATAATATAAGACTAAGCAACAAAAGAGAGAAGAACAAACATTTAAGCGCAGCAAGGCCTCTCTGGTAGCATTTTGTATATCACCATTTGCATTCCGAAACAAAATCACAAGTTCACGAAACAGAAGTTCCTGCTAACACAAAAATTAAACATGATTTCAGCCCTACCATTTCTGTCCAAGGTCTCGATGTAAAAAAAAATAATAATAAAGAAGACTAGGAAAAAAGAAATTAGTACATCTAAGTAGTGGCACAATGATTATATTAAGTGCCTAAACATAGAAAATCAATGCACTTAGCTAGGGAGTAGGGAGGATTACGGATGTTTCATCTAACATTTTGCATGTGAAGGAAAGCACTAAGGCTCCGTTTGGAACCCGGATTTTGAAGAGAAAAAAAATTACAAGGGAAAAGTCATAGAAAAAGAAAGAGGAAAATACTTTTCTCAAAAGTTTTTAGAACTTTTTTTGACACTTTCGGTTATACTAAGTAATGCGTCAAAGTTTCATAGACTTAAAAATTGACATCAAATCAAATTCACTTTTCTTGAAAAAAAATTCTAACATTTTTTGTTTCAATCCAAACAAAAGAAAATGAAATCTTTTGAAAAAAAAATTCCTTCCCTCCAAAAATCCAAGTTCCAAGCGAAGCCTAAAGGAAAAAGCTGACTTTACAAGAAAAATGCAAGAATCACTTGGAACACACAGTTAACAATCAAGCATAAAATAAAACATCTAGTCTGTAAGGTAATCTGGTAAAACAGCAGTTCATATGAGACGCACAAAAATGGAAAACTCATTCATAATAATAGTTTTGGTCAAACTAAATACAATTTGTCTGGAAAGTGCTTTCAGTATCAAAGTCATTGGAGGTAAAGAAACTTAAAAAATTCAATTCTTATTCAAAGCAGTTATTAACTTTTCCTAAATAGATTACTTACGAGCATTACAATTTAAAACAAGATTTGAACATAGCCTGTATAGGCAGATATAGAACGACAGAAACCAAATGACATGAATAAATCTTCCACTTAGGAAAATTAATATGCATTGCCAGGATTCATAAAAAATGAAAATAAAGTTTCACGATGACATCATGTTTATACCTTCAACGTTAGTAAACCTTTTAGAAGTGGATACCTAAATTTAAAATTATTTTCATCTTCCAGAATATTAGATAATCAAAATAGCATGCTTCTAATACATTAAATATCTTCCACACAATTGCAAACTATATCAAAGAAAGAAAAACGACAATGGAATATTTTATAATGGGAGCTTTTAAGCATCAATGTGCACTGAAAGTTCTCTTATTCCTTTTTAAACATTTAGGGACAAACAAACAGTCTATCATATTCATGAACATTAATTGGATGACACATCTCAATGACATGTCATACACCAGTAACGCCACAAGCCCACACATCCTGTTACCATGTGAAGTTCAGTCATATTATTTCCAAAAAAGAAATAATTTGCAATCACATTTGTGAACAAAGATACCTGCATTTCAATCTTCAATCCGCTGTAGATTTGATCATTAAGCTTTCGCAAGACAGTTATACAAGGCCGTACAAAAGCTGGGTCTTCAACAGCCATGGAATCCAACTGAAAGAACAAACCATCCAGAGAATACATAAATCAAAGATAAAATGTGTTGCACCAAAGATTTTTTTTTCATGGTTAGAACCGTTTTTTTTAATAATAGTTGCACCAACGATGTTGATGCACAGTAATACTATGTTTGAAAAATAAATGCAAATTTCAACAATTACTTACTCGCAAAGCCTTAAACAAATGATCTTCAAGAAAAGGGCCATCAAATGAAGGGGACATAGCACAGTTCTAGCACAAGCAGAAGGATAACAGATTATCAGTTAGTATTAGGATGTGCTATGATATGAAATATGCATAAAGCAACCATTCAGGAGATCTATCAACTTACCTCCAGTAAAAGGCATAGGATCTCAACCTCAATGGTTGACAACTTCTGGCTGGACGTATCCGGTTCACAGTAATATTTACTGCGTCTTCTTAAAAGTTCAGATAAGAATGACTCTATTTCTTTTACGCGTATAACAGTATTGCCTACTCCTTTGAACAAAGACATAATCATAAGCTGCCAGAACAGAATGCCAAAGTCAACCATCGACAAAAAATACCTTTGAGTACATGGTAATGATGAATAAAAAGGCACACCTATATGTTTGCCCAAAAAAAAAAGGCACAACTATATGTTTGAACCAAAAAATAAAAAATAAAATAAGAGCAAGAAAAATCAATTTGCAACTAGTAACAAAATGCAATGTGAGAATTAAAGAGCAGTGACCATAGAGCTAACCTTTGCATAATCAGAAAGCTTTAAAGCAGAACCCAAAATGAAAGCAAGAATCTTTTCCCTGGTAGATTGATCAAACCTGCACAAGAGGAAGACATAAAATTATAGTTATCGATATACACAGAAGGTAATAAAAATTCTGGAGACTTGAAGAGTACTTTTTATCCAGTACCCTTAAGATAATTACGAAAATGTCAAGTTCTTAACTTACAGGCAAAAGTTTTCAAAGTGGTATAAAGAAAAATATGGATTACAAGAATGGAACAAGAAGAAGCTAGTGAAGGTGGAGTAAAACTTGGTTCATACAACTGGCCATCTCATGATTTGCAGATCAGCAATATACAGGGATAACAGATCCTTATTTCTTAGCTATTCCAATTGGATAAAAAATAGACGAAAAGAAGATTTATTATCATCAACTAGACGGAGACAATAAGAAGAATAGATAAATACCTATGCTCAATATTCTTTGGTACCAACAAGCTATTGCAGGATGAGCTAAGCAAAGATGCCATGAGTGAAGGAAGAAATTTTCTGTCAGACAAAATTAGCCTCTTTTGCTGAACGAGTAAGTCCAAAAGTTTATCAAGAAAGTGACTCCAAATTGCTTGGTGTCCTGGCAGTTAAAACAGAATTAGTATCACACTATTGAAGTATAATTCAAGAAACAGATAAGACAACAGAAAGTATGTCCTACCATTTTTCTTGCTAGAACAATCAATATGAGCCCATAGTGCGCGTAGCCCTTCCACACAGTTCATAGCTGCAGTTCTTACGTCCTAGAAGAGAGAGAAATAACAATGGTAGATCCCAGAAACCCATACCATGTTAGTAAATAGCAAACCGCAAATTAGTTCAGTACTTCTATAGAGAGAGAGAGAGAGAGAGAGAGAGAGAGAGAGAACTCTATAGAAGTAAAAAAAAAAACTTTATTATTTCACCTGCCGCTTAGACATCAACTGTCCTAAATAAATAAATAAATCCAACACATTTTGGATGCATGAAAGAAACTTCTTTCATTTACTCAAAATGAATATTCATTTGGAATATTGATTATACGTGTTTAGTATTTTATAACCAATTTTAATATCTAGCATTCCTTTTTTGAGTAAAATAAGACTCAAATAAAGATATAAAGTCTTAAAGATAAATGTTCAATACCCTATACAGGAAGAAGTATGTCTAATACTAACAATTATTAAAAACAAAAAAACAAAAACAAAAAACACGCACACACTCATGGTGAAATGCATACAACTCATTATCCCATGTTTAAAATTCTGAAAGTTTAACACATTGAAGCCCAAACTCAGTGTCAACAAACGGAAATGATGTTTTTATTAATTGAAAAATAGAATAGATTATAACTGCCTTGCACATTTGAGAAGGTTAAAAACGAACACTCTATTATGTGCAAAACATAAAAAACAAAGCCAGCTGTGCAGAGAATAACAAAAAACCAAATGGATACCTGGTTACAGCTAGATAGTGGGACAAGAATGGCAGGGAACTCAGCAAGAAGTTGACTGCAAACCTGCAGCCTTACTTCTGACTGAAAACAAAGATATGCGAAACAGTAGAGACTCTCAACTTGAACAGCAATAGGAACATCTGCAACATAGGATGGCCCGCTTAAGTTTATGTCCATTGTCTGTGCAAGAGAGTCATCTAACAAAACGGTTCTAAAGCTAACCAATAATGCAAAGCAGATCAATCTTAAAACATAAGTCAAGAAAAAAAATGCACAAAAGTAAATAACTAAATAGCAAAAAACTTAAATGCATATTTTTACTTTGAATGAAACATAAATATGAATAAATGACACTGGAAGAACATTATAAATAGCACTTGAAACAGAGAAGCCAGGGTAAACACCTTGTTCCGTGAAAAACCTGCACAAAAAATGGAGAGTAGAGGCCTTGCATTTGGTAACAAGGTAAAGACGATGCTCCTTGAAAACATGATTAAACTGAGAGACGGAGAAAAACACAAATAGGTCCTCAAGCCAGCTAAACCACTTCTTGTTATCATCCTGCAACCATTAGAATCACATATACATATAAACATATCTCTGTGAAGAAGTCAAAAACAGGACTAGTTACAACCACTACAGCCGTAAGTATTTACAATGGGTCTTTTAAACCCGAAAAACTGAATGTTGGAAAGAGTATCACTAACCCATAAGACTTCTACAGGCACTGACGATTTAAATGCCTCTAGTAACCTCCAAAAGGTACAAATTATAACATTTGCATTCAATGCTCTAAAGTTGAAGTCAGAGAGCTGATCCAGGAACTTTCTGCAATCCCAATTTAGCATGTCTATCTTGAACTGCAATAAATAGATAACCCAAGAAATAAGGCTTATCAAAATCAATGTTTTGAAAGTTTTTCTAGTTTAAAGTAGTTGAGAACATTCTATGCTTTCCAACACGAGTATAAGATAAGATATCTGATTAACCAAATGGTGTCCTTTCATACCTCTTTAAAAGAGGCATCACCCAAATTTTTGAATGCTTCCCATTCAGTCTTCAGTATTGGATAGCTGGCTTCCAATAATGCAACAAATTGACCAGATTCTGACATACAAAAAAAAAAATTAGAATCGCGTCATTTTACTAAAAATATAAGAATAAGAGTGAAGGACAAGAAAAACTCAAATTCTTTCTCCAATATGCAAATATCCGCACTTGAAAGACAAGAAAATCAATTTTTAGAATGCTAGATGACATACTATCAAAATTAACCTTCCAACCTTATAAAGATAGGCCCTTATTCTCATATCCAACATCTTAGAAAAACCAATACCCCTAAAGAAATTGCATATCATTCCATAGGCCAACTACCAAAGGAACAACCCAATCTGGAAAATATTTTGTGATAATATCGTCAGAATTGATCCCCACAACTACATTCATTCTCGTATTAAATGTTAAACTGAAATGAGACCAAAAATAAAAAAATAAAAAATAAAAATCAAACAAACAAAAAATAAATCCAAAATCAGGAATAGGCTCAAAAACTGTGCTCATTCCCTTCCCCAAAACAAAGAGGTTGAGAACCATTTGAGAACCGTAAATGGAAAAATTCAATTTTATCAACAAGCCCATCCAAAACCCTTTTTTTTTTTTTTTTTGTGCTTCATGCAAAATTACTACATCTAGATTTGTTTCTTCCAACAATTCCCATATCGTTTTTTGTTTAATCACCAAATTGAACGTCATATTGTTCTAACTGATTTTCATTGGCAACTTGTCTCTCACCAGTTCACCACTAACCACATTACTCAACTTTAGTATCAATAATAGTTGACCTCGCATCTCGAAATTTCCAAGTTCTCTCAACCCTTGTAAATCTTTTCTCCTATAGTCCATTTCCAAATTCATAGTCTCTTTTTCTATTTGACAGGAACCAAAGAGACCTAAAAGTTACATTGGCAGAACCCTTAGAACCTCCCATGTTATTTCGAGTTCACACTCTTCCAAAATCAGAAGTCATGGAAGAAATTAACCGAGTAACACTCTCTGATTGTGCCAAACTTCATTGACAGATAAAATCCCTAAAATGGTTCAGGACAGGTACTCTACACTTCAAGTGGTTCTCACATTCATTTCCAAACAAAGATATATATATATAAATAAATATATATATATATATATATGCAAAAAGAGAGAGAAAGACAATAACCACCACCCACCCACCCAAAAAACAAAACAAAACTAAAGTTGCAACATTCACAATAAACCAAAAAAGCTAAAAGCAAGGCTAATGTTAATCAAAAACAAGAAGTACGTAATTGTGGTTGAGAAGAGGAAAAAGAAACATACTATTTTTCTGCATTAAAAATGCCTGCATAAGAACCAACAAGAAAAGTGTCTTCGATGACTCAAAATCTTTACAATTCTGGGTAATTGAAGCAATATATCTTTCAGGGTTCACTGAGAATCTTTCTGCCAGACAAGTAATAGTGTCTAGATTTATTGATGATATGCTTCCTGGTTGCAGCATCTGCATGTGCATTCCACAAACACAACTTAGAAGTCACAAATTACATCACCAAGCATACGAAGCAACTATATGACAAGTAAAAAAATAACGAAAACAAAATACGACAGAAATATGAAAGCTATACTTCCATGATAAATTAAACAAATTTTTTAAAATACCAATTCTGTACTTGAGCTACTAGGAAGATTCTCAAAAAGTGGCCATTTCTCAAAAAGTGGCCATTTCAAATTCTTGGCCAATTCCAGCGCTTTCAAATTTAACCTCTGTGTCTGGAGTAACATTCAATAAAATAAAATGTGTAAGACAAATAAAACAAAACCAGTCCTGGTCCAATAATGTAAAAGAAGTAAACTGAAGCTAAGGTATGGCCAAAAGAAAACAACCTTTGGCAGAATTAGAAGTAAAGGACAGATCATGCCTGCAAGCATATTCAAATTATCTGCATGATCATGAGATATAAAGTCTGCTTTCTTCAGGCAACAAAGAGCAACATCACTTGCTAGACTAGTGTTCTCTGATGAACCTTCGAGCAGAAATGGAGAGAAAATAGAAATAGGTCATTGCAAATTAGATAGTGTTCTATATCAAAAGTCTGCTGGAGAAAGCATGAAAAACTCACTGACTAAACCAGGAAAAAGTAAGAGAATGACTTTCATGCCAAGGAATTCGTTACGTAAAAAACTCACTTGAATTACAGATAGCAATGCACCGCTTAAGCACGTTACTCAATGCTTCAAGAAGCTCAGAATAATTTAAGATATCAGTTAAACCATCAAGAGAGACAGCTGCCTCAACAACAGTAAGATCGTCATCATGAAGTTGTCGCAATATAGCATCTTGAACAGATGAAAAACCCTGCTCCAGAGGAGAATGAGAAAACATCAGCAAAAACAAGAAGACAGAAAAATTTATCCAAAAGCTAGAGACGGTGTGGAACCTCCGAGATTCAAATACATTGTTGCCAACCCAGTAAATCCACCAATAAATGATGGTTCACCAACACTGGACTTGTTCTCCTGCTACTAAAATTGACTAAAGGTGAAAGCTAATTGCAGTACGAGCACTCTAGCATATATACAAAGAATGAAAACAATTAACTTCACTAAATACAACCTGTGGATCACTAGCCTTGGCCTTCAGGATACTAGTTGTGCTTAAACCAGATAGCACCGCACGCCGCACATCAGCCTAAAACATGAAGTTCAAAGAAAAAGAATGCCCACATGAGACGTGCAACATTAGAAACATATTCTATACACGAAGCTATTAATAAATTTTAATACCTTCGGGTGATGCAGTGCAAAAATAAGTTTAGAATGAGAGAGGGTAGCTTGTGACATATCCAAATTTCCATCCAAAATCTTGCACAAAATATCATATACCGAGTCCCCTTTCTTGGATTGGACATTTTTCTCCTGCCAAAGCAAAAGATGTAGAATTGAAAAAACCATGCAAAACAAGAGAGATGAGGGAGGAAACAAATAGATTGAACACATACTTCGAGAAATTTGTGAACCGCTCCTTGTAGTTCGGATGGATAACACTTATTAAGAGTAGATAAAAAATTTTCCACCCAGTTTCCTATTTATCAGGAAAGACAATAGCAGCAAATAAGAAACCTATAGAAAATAAAAGTCTATAAACACAAGCAAAGAAAAGACGAGAGACAGTGCAAGACTGTTTCAGAAATAACCAAATTGGCCTAATTCTCTTTCTTATAAATACATCCAGAAGTCCCCCAAACCCATTTGGAGGGCTCAAGTTCAAAACTGGAGTGGTTCCTACTAAAGTACCTGATACAGATGATGTCAAATTGCTAATTTTCTGTGAAGTTCTCAAGCAATAAGATAGGACCTTAGCAACCACATGTTGAACAAAATTCTTTACAGGAACTACCTCCAAGATCGAGATCAAAACACGCTGAGATGATTCATTGGAAAAACTGCAAACGAAAAGATTAATACGATGAAAAGTAGATACGATGACAGTAAAACAAACAATTTTTTCCCTCACCTGAAGTCAACCAGAGAATCCAAAAGCACAGAGAGGAACTTATCAATATTGAACTCATTAAACAGTTCCAAAATAATCCCAGCTAAATCCCTACAGTTTAAAGCATGAAATACACTTAGAAAATTGAAAATACAGATAAATAACCGACGTATTAAAAAGTGAAACGGTTTGAATATGCCTAAGAAATCAACATTACCGAATTTCCACAAGAATCTCCAAGGCCTTCTGTGGGACTGTATCAACAGATTGCAGCTGAAGATGTCATGCAAACAAAAGGTAGCAAAAAATCAAGAAATTGAATATTCACAAAAAATTATTATACAAGCTAGTCAAATACCACGAGCAGGTACACGTGGTCACTATTATAAGCAGATTCCTGGACATACAGGGCCACTGAGCATCTATAACACACCCACCCTTCATCACGACGAAGATCTTCTATTGCAAGGGGAAAAAATATATACACGTATACATGCCCCGTAATAGTAGTACAGTACAACAGAGATGTTACCTTCCAAGCGATATATTCCTCAAATAGAAATATTGATACTTACAAAAGGCAAACATAAATGCTTATCTATATCGAGTTCTACAGGGTTTTCATCTGGCATACTTATTATTTTCTCTCAGCCAGTCCTCTGCCAAGTTACAGTTTATGTCGTAACTTAAACAATCAATCCTTCTACGATCAATCAATTTTTCTACTCGTGTTATCTTCTTTTTCTTCCATTAACTATTTTTCGCTCCACTAACTTGAATGAACCAAATCTTTTATGCTAGTACACAAACTCATATTATTACATAAAAAGAATTTGAAGATGATATTAAAAGAAGAACTCCTACACGAGCAGAGATCATTCACGTTAAACATATTATTTCTGCTAAATAATTGATGCATCAAGTTTACTTTCAACAACGTATCTCTAGATATTATTAACATCAAAGTATTATGACAACAAGGACGCAATAGCATCTCAGAATATGCACATTACAAAACAATGCCATACCTGAATAAGGTTGATCATAGTCATCAGTGACAACCGAAGCCACTGAAGATCAGTCGACTCTTTTGCATCATCTCTAGCAATTTCAGCAATTGACCGAAACAAACTCTTGACAAGTTTGGAAGACAATGCAACTTTACTTGCTAGTAAACCAACAATCATCATACCACCAGCCTATACACAAAACACATCATACTCATTACAAACAGGATGAAATAATCAGCATATCCAAGGTTCAAGGCATTAGTTATAATTTGGCAATTCAAAACCATATCTGAAAATCATTTTTATATTCAGCATCCTATGCAGAGTAACTTTGTTTAATTTCGGATGTCATTTTAGTGATTCACAAACAGAAAGAACTTACGGTATTCAGCGAAAACAGAATTAATGGAAATGACAACAAAAAGACAAATGAAAGGCATATAATTGCAAAGAGAACCCAACTAATTGATTCATTCAATATGCAAGAACTTAATTTAATACAATAAGAGAACCCATATACAAAAGCATCAACTGAAAGAAAATAAATACTAATCGTGATCCATATGCTTGTGTAGGTTATCCACTAATTATCCACTAACACGGTAACCACAGAGAAAGGCATAAAAGTTTGTCTATCAGCATTCTATTATGCAATTAGCATGAACAAACAGATTAAGCATAATGCATCCCTAGCATAAGAAGCTCCTAAAATATCAACAAATAAAGCTAAGGCCATACCAAATTTCTATATCCGGTAGCCTACTTGGTCAACTTATTATCTTGTGGACCAAAAGTGGAGGAAACAAAAACAAATACTTTTGTAGACATGAAGCAACAGGAGAGGACAAATATCCTAACAAAAAGTGTTTCTCAACCTCACCTTGTGATCTGAACCGCCCTTTGCGTCAGGTTGAAGACCAGAACTAACGAATGGAAGAATTCTGGTGACAACATCATTGTCAATAGATGTAACAGAACCCAAAGTCTCAATAACAACTGCTGTGCAGAAACTGATCACTGGTCTTGAAGGCTGAAGCTTCTTTGACGGTGTTGCCTGGGGTAAAAAGAGTTACCTATAATGCCACCATGACAATATACTGAATCACAATAGACTAGATGAGCAGAAACTCACGTAATTGCATAGAACCTCCAAAACCCCCTTATCACGTATGCATTGCTGCACTATAACCTTTCTGGGTGGCGGTGCACCAGAGACTTTCACACCATGCAGAAATTTCCATTTGCCATTTCTAAAAATCAGAGTTTAAAATAATAGTTAGACTTGTTAACATCAGCAGACCGCTATTTGAAAGCAAAAGATATAGAAGAAAAACAATTTCCTAACCCCGCGTCAATCAACTGAACTATTCGAACAAAAGCATGGGTATCATGGTATGGCAGAGAACACAAGATCAATTCCTCGAAATTGTAGACATGAATCCTGAAATTACAAAAAAGACAACATTAAAAACAATAAAATTTAGAGAGAAAAAACAGATTATAAAGGTAAAGTATGAGAGCTTACTTATATCTTCGTATCAAGTACTCCAGCGTCTTGATTGATGATGGAAGTTGGAAATGTACCGAAAGCAAACGCAAGTATGAAGAAATTGTTGCATTGATACGCTTATTTTCCTCAATTCCCATCAATTCTCTATCCATTTCTCTACTTTTATGGCTAAACAAGCCATTCCTATAGTCTCTAAACCGCTCATCGATGCCTATAAGAACATCAAGACCTGAAAACCACCAACACAAGGTAACCAGGGTCCAACTTATTATACTAGACACACCAAAATTAGAACAACTCTATAAATGAAATTGAATTCATAACCAAATTTCAGTTCTTTCTACAACAAAACCCGACTTAAACAGCTCACAGGAGTCATTTTCTCTCATTGGGTTTCTCGGGAAACAAACAGAAAAGGAAAGAGAAGAAAATATCTGACCTTGAAGTGCGATAGAGAGAATGGTTTCCACATCAATGTCGGCTGCTTCTTTGGGGTCGAAAAGAATAGAAGGGCGAGTGAAAGGCCTCTTCAGCGGCGGGTCCGAGTGAGGTTGTACGAAGGATTTGATAGCTTGTAACTGTGAGGCAATGGTCGAAGCCATGGCTCTCTCTCTCTCTCTCTCTCTGTCTCAATATCTCTGTATACCAAAACCGGAGCAAGAATTAATGGAGTTTCGACCGTGCTGGGTGGTTCAACGGTCTGGAAGAGAGAAACTGCAATGGCTGGCTTTGAGAGGGTTTTAGGGTTTTATTTGATCGTCATCACCCGGGGGCCGACCTTAACGAGGGTTTTAGAATTTTATTTTTTTATTATTTATTTTCACCTGATGGTGGCGCCTCGCGGGACCTTAACAAACAACTCACTCGCAGCGACTCGCGTTTTCAGTTCCCTAATTCTCCAAAAAGCTTTCCGAAAAAATAAAAAATAATAATAATAAATAAATA
>JXTC01000065.1:349361-381114 GCA_002914845.1 Trema orientale
TTAAAAAAAATATACCTATTGAATTGGTGCCATATATATATAGAAAATCTTGTGAAGAGAGTGTGAGAGATATTAAAGAGTAATTTTAGAGGATTTAAATTAAAATAATAGATAGTTATAGAGAAAGTTCTAAAAAAAAATTATAAGAATTTAGGAAAATATTTCTTGATAATAAAATAATGTTGATAATTACTTGATCTTTCAAGTACCATAAATTTACTTTATTTAATATATTTTCTTATTTATATAAGGCTAAATACGAATATATCCTATGTAGTTTTTGTCTTTAAAATTTCAATCCTGCATTATTGAAAACCACACTTTATCCCTTGAGCTTGTAATATAAAGTTTTAATTTCATCCTAATTTGAGTTTTTCAAAATTAATTTGTTTAGGCAATTTTTCTCTACCTTCCTTTTTTGGAGTGTCAATAGCCAACCATGAAATTAAACTAGATTTAAAATAAGTGGAGAAGAACAATTTTAAATTTTGCTTGCTTTGGTTGTCATTATTTTATCACGAACATTAATTAGTTCGATTGTTGAAAAATAAAAAAATTATGAGGGTTAATGACACAATTGACCCCTGAATTATCCAGTATGAGATAATTTGATCCTCAAAGTTCTAATTATAACAATTAAGATCCAAAACTTTTTGATCTGAAGCAATTTAGTCGATAAATTAAATTATAATCTATGTTAAATTTTTGATAGAAAATATGCTTGAAGAGTATGTGGTAGCATTTAAAGGTATATTTTAGAAGTAATTTGATAGTTTTAAGATCGGGTGAGAATTGAAGTGAAAGACTCTCTTCTTCATTCCTTTTCTTTTATTTAATTTTTTACTAATTTATCTCTTTCTATTTCAAAAGAAAATTTAAAAGCAATTAAAATAATAAATATTTTATTTTTCAGCCATACCTGTTTTGTTACAATGATGATTTGTCCTATATTAGTTTAACACATTTTTCTGGGCCAAGTTCGTCTTTTAATGGCTAAATTTGGCCCAAATTTGGACAGAAGGTATACACTTTTTTAGAATTTCTTAATATAATAGTATAATTTTACAATGGTTAAATAATAGGGTTAAAGTGACGAAAAGATCATATTTAAGGATTTTTTTTACAATTATCCCTAAAAGTGAGTCCATATTTATTATAGTGTGGCATATTTTTAAGAGAAAATTAGGTTGATGACCAATTTTTTAAATTGGTTTAAGTAGATGTCCACATTTTTAAAGTTATAGCTAAATAACAATTTCTTTTAAAGAATATATTGTATTTTCATTTTTGTCATTAAGTGAGTTGGACATTTAACTATAAATTTTGAGCTTGATCATACACTAAGCTTTGGGCTACAAAATGGTCAAATAGCTAGTCAGCCCTATCTTTAAGCCAAATAATTAAATCTGCATATATGGTTTTTATTTATTTATTATTTGATAGCAATATATATATTAAATATGTTGATGTTTAAGTATTCTGCTCCATTTTTGCCCATGGGGTAAATGCAAATATATATATATATATATATATATCATGATTATTTAGATTTCATGCAATTTTAACCATGAAATTTACACTTTACAAAATAATATAGAGATTAAGGGCAGGTAGTTTGGTAATTCTCTATTGTGTTGTGATGCAACTATGTTGTAATCCTGCTATGAGAAAAAAGGCATAGGTATTTGGTAAATTTATTTACAAAATTAAAGTATTGTTTAATAGAGGTGTGTAAGTGTTTCATAAACTACAAATATATATGTTGTAGAATGACATTTTAAGAAATTTATATTATAGCAGTACAATCAACTTTATAAAAAGTAACGATTACTTTGTTTCTCAAATTATACTCATAACAGTAGTTACACATCAACTTTTAAAATCTGCTTACTAAAAGTGGAAACTTACAAACGTGTCCTCATTCTCCTTTTTTCACTAACGGCTTTCAGAAGTTAAAAGCAGTATCTATAATCAATCCAAAAGGAAAACCAAATGGTAAGATTTCTGAAAGTTAATACTATGGGCTTACTTTTTGAATAACTTTAACAATTAAAATAACTTTAACAATTAAAATATAATAATATCCTCTCAAAATTAAGGACATGAATAAGGATTAAAAATAGTATTATTGTATTTCATTGCTAAAATTAGTCAAAAAAAATGAGTTCAAAAAATTGATTTTCAAAAATTCTTAATCTTAGGATATTATTTTGTAGAGCCCAAACATAGGATTTAAATTACGGAACGCATAAACCTTACGATTTTTTGTAATTTACCCTTTGCCTCTAATCTAAAATTTGTAGTTCACAAATCACATCCCTTTGTATGTAAAAGGATAAAAATGTCAAAATAACAATGAATTATATCTACTGAACTGACGGCATTGGTTATTTTTGAACCTATCTTAAAGTCTGGAACCATTTATGCAACTTTGCATACCCTACAGTATAACAGAGTGCAAAAAAAAAAAAAAATTGTGGTTATTTATAGAATAATTACAAATTAATCCTATGAAAAATAATAATATATATCTATACATCTATAATAAGAGCGGATGAGAATTTGGAATTTCTTATTTGGTTCAACCTTAATTAGATTTCAACTGCTCATTATCTTTTTGATCAAAGATTTGAAAGGAGTCCAGCTAACCTGCCATTTTCAACAAGATCTTCTTTCTCTCTTTTTTTTTTTTTTGGTCCTATTTGGAATTTTATAGGATTGACGCTATCTTTCGTCTCTCTCTCTCTCTCTCTCTCTCTCTCTCTCTCTCTCTCTAATTTTGCTTCCAGACACCCATTGTTAGCGTCGAATCTTAAGTTTCATTTTTACAGTTTTAAGATCTCCATTGAGGTATACATTCTGTTAGGAGATCGACTTTGCGGAAGCAACAACACACAGCTAAAATACAATTTAAAAAAATTTGGGTAAAATGAAAAAAAAGATAAGGTGCATAAAAAATTTAACATGGTTCACCTAATTTAAGCTACGTCCACGGATAAGGCTGTGAAGAATTTTGCTATGAAAATGAGATTACAACTTACTACTATCTAAATACAAGGAGAGAACAAAAGAACCTCTTTCTCTTGAAATGGGAGAAAACAAGTGGGACACTAAGAGGAATTCTTAGGCTTGAATTCTCTCTTAGAAAAGGAGAGGATTTAGAATAGGATGTAAAATAAGTGATGAAGCCCCTATATTTATAGAACTTGAAAGGTGGTGTTCTCATCACCTTTCACTATTACTATTACGGTTGCATTTTTTACTATTATTATTATGGCTGTCCTTTTTACTATTACTATTACGGGTGCCTTTTTCACTATTCCTATTATGGTTGACCTTTTTACTGTTCCTATTGCGGCTGGTTGGTGAGATACAATTGTTGATTTATTCAACATTCTCCCATTTGAAGACTTGATTTTAATCATATCTTCACACTTGAGAAATCTCTCTTTTCTTCGCTTGTCAATTCTTCATGCTGCTTACGTATTTGCTAGGCCACTACACTATTGGAACTTATCAGTGTTGATTAGTTTAGTTAAAGCATCTGCTAGGTTCTCCTTGGTGTGAATCTTCTTCATGTCCATACTTCTATCTTCTACTACTTCTCGAACAAAGTGATATTGAACGCCAATGTGCTTTGTCCTGGAATGAAAGGCTAGATTCCTTATAATGTGCAAGGTACTCTGACTGTCACAAAATAGAGGAATCTTTTCTTATTTATGCTCGAGCTCCTCCAATAATCTTTGAACCCAAATAGCCTCTTTGTAAGCTTGTGTAGCCGCTATGTATTCTGCTTCTATTGTAGATAAAGCCACAACAGTTTGCAGTTTCGAAATCCAGCTTACAGCTCATTCTGAAAGAATAAACACATAGCGTGTAGTAGATTTTTGTTTGTCAAAATCACCCGTAAAATCTGAATCAACATATCCTCTGACAGTAAATTCTGATCCTTCATAACATAATGCAGCATCTGAGGTTCCTTTGATATACCTCAGAATCCTTTTCACGTTTCGATGCTCTCCACTAGGATTCGCCATATACTGACTAACCGCTTCTACTGCTTGTATAATGTCTGGTCTTATACATATCATAGCGAATATTAGGCTTCCTAGAATACCTCAGAATGCAACATTATTCATAATATAATACAGCATCTGGGGTTCCTTTGATATACCTCAGAATCCTTTTCACAACGTTTCAATGCTCTCCGCCAGGATTCGCCATATACTGACTAACTGCTTCCACTGCTTGTATAATATCTGGTCTTATACATATCATAGCGAATATTAGGCTTCCCACCGCTTATGCATACGGTACTTGAGACATCTCTATCCTCTCTGCTTTATTGCTAGGACACATTCCTGAGGATAACCTGAAGTTAATAGGAAGTGGAGTAGAAATCAGCTTACAATCTTGCATATTGAAGCTTCGCAAGATTTTCTTCAAATAATTCTTCTAAGAAAGCCTAATCTTCCTGTTACCTCTGTTTTGATGAATTTATATCCATAGAATCTTGTTTGCTGGTCCCAAATCCTTCATATTAAATTCTCTAGCTAACTGTGCCTTCAATTCTTAGATTCTACCTTTGTTGGGGCCCGCTATCAATATGTCATCCACGTACAAGAATAAGATAATGAAATCACTATCTTTGTCAAACCTTTTGAAGTGTGTGTAGTGGTCTGAACCGAGTCTGTTGTACCCCAAGGCTTATAATGAAGGAATCAAATCTCTTATACCAATACATCGGCGCCTGTTTGAGACCATATAGAGATTTGTTCAACCTGCAAACCAAGTTCCCTTTGCTTGTTTTAGTAAAACCTTCTGGTTGGAGCATATAAATTTCTTCTTTAAGTTTTCTATGAAGAAAAGTAGTTTTCACATCTAGTTGCTCTAGATGTAGATTAAACGTAGTACACATTGCCAGAACCACTCTAACTGTTGTCAGTCGAACTACAGGTGAAAATATCTCGTTGAAGTCAATACCTTCTTTCTGATTATATCCCTTTACCACCAATCTCGCACAATACCACTCTACTTAATCATTGCTATTATGCTTGATCTTGTAGACTCATTTGTTGTTAGCCTTTCTTTCTTATGGTAGCGAAACAAGAACCTATGTCTTGTTCTTGTGAAGGGCTTCAATCTTTTCTTGCATTGCTATCATCTATAGGGATACATCTAGGCTTTTGGTAGCCTCACGGAAAGTTGTTGGCTCTCCATCCTCTGTTAGAAGGCAATATACAATGTTGCTCTCAGTGACATAATCCGAGTGCCATGCCAGTGGTCTTCTCTCTTAAATTGACTGACTAATTTCAGAAGCCTCTTCCTCGACTAGTTCTTCTACTCCGTGCTCTGGTACTGCTTCAGAAGAATCTGAATCTTCAACATTATTTTCTACCTGAACTGTAATAGTTTCTAGTCTGCTATCGTCTCCTTTCTCTTGCAGTTGATTCTCTGCAAATATTACATCTCTGCTGATGACAACCTTATGGGTAGCGAAATCCCATAAGCAATACCCCTTGACTCCATCAGCATATCCCAAGAATACACACTTTCTGGACTTTGAATCCAATTTTGTGATTTCTTGAGCATTGTACATCACGTACACAGGACTTCCAAATATATGTAAGCGAGAATAATCAGCTGGCTT
Source organism: Trema orientale (assembly GCA_002914845.1). Classification (NCBI taxonomy): domain Eukaryota; kingdom Viridiplantae; phylum Streptophyta; class Magnoliopsida; order Rosales; family Cannabaceae; genus Trema; species Trema orientale. Next base: position 355,012 of record JXTC01000065.1, read on the forward strand.
ATCAGTCCACATCTCCATCGGTGTCTTCAGATCAATCACTATTGATGGAGATCGATTGATCATATAACAGGTGGTTTTGACTGCTTCTGCCCAAAATGTCTTGGGTAGACTTGCAGCTCTCAATATTGCTCTTGTCCTTTCCAATAAGGTTCTGTTCATCTGCTCTGCCACTCCATTTTGTTGAGGAGTGTACGTCGATGTGAACTACCTTTTGATACCTTCTTGTTAACAAAAGTTATCAAATTTATCGCTTATATACTCTCCTTCGTTGTCCGTCCTCAAACACTTGATCTTCTCTCCATATTTAAGCTCTATCTATGCTTTGAATATTTAGAAGACTGAAAACACACCTACCTTTCTCTTGATAGGATACACCAAATGTCTCTTGGAGTGATCATTAATAAAAGATACAAAGTATCTAGCTCCTCCTAGAGACATCATTAATACTTGCCAAACATCATAGTAAACTAAGTCTAGAATATTTTTACTTCTAGATTTGGATGTGCTAAACTTTAATCTATGCTATTTGCTTGTGACACAATGCTCATAAAAGGGTAAAGATATCTTTGTGAGATCAAGAAGTAACCTCCATTCAGAGAGAATCTTCAAGCCTCGTTCTGACATATGGCTGAGCTTACGATGCAACTTCATTGTTGATCCTTCTACGGAATTTGTTGAAGCAACTGATGCCTTCGCTTCCATTAGTGTATCTCCTTCAAACATGTACAGATTTACGACAATCTTTTTTGCCTTCATTACTATAAGCGCACTCTTCATGATCTTCATGATCCTATTCTCGATACGAATTTTGCAACTAAGATTATCTAATTATCCCAAAGACAATAGATTTTTCTTCAGGTCCTTCATATGTTGCATCTCTTGAATAGTACGGATAATACCATCGTACATCTTAATCTTTATGGTGCCAATCCCAGCGATCTCTAAGGCATGATCATTACCCATGAATACAGATTCTCCAGAGACAGGTTCATACATGTGAAATCACTCTCTGTGATAAGTTATGTGCTATGTTACTCACGAATCTAATAACTAAACATCAATGAGCTACATTCTATCCTTAGAAACTCTTGCTGCTTCGCTGGACAGGATTTCTCCATCATCTGAAGTACTTGCAATGTTCTCCTGAGCAATTGATGACTCGGGGTCCTTCCTTCTGGAATCTCCATTCTTCTTGAGTTGCCAACACTCCTTTTTGACGTGCCTTTTTTTGCCATAATGATAACACTTCAAAATTCTCTTACTTCTTGACTTTGTTCTACCATGATTCTAACTCCCAATGAGGCCACGTTCCGTTGATCTCCCTCTCATTGTCAAAGCCTCCGCTTACTGTGGACTTGCCAATCTATTTTTCTTGTTCTTACGCTAATTTTCTTCTTCGAGAACAGCAGCTGTAAGATTATTGAAAACTAGAGTTGTAGCATTGTTGGTCACATTTATGATGAGTTGATCATATGAATCAGGTAGACTCTGAAGTAAGATTTCTGCACGTTCATTATCTTCTATTTTATACTCTATTGCTGTGAGCTGCAAAAATGGAGTATTGAGGGTATTGATATGGTTGGTCACCATTGTTAATTCTGTCATCCGAAGGGTGTAAAGCCTTTTCTTCAAGAAAATTTTGTTATGAAGCGACTTGGCCTGATACAACTTTGTCAGTGTATCCCATATCTCCTTGGCTGACTTCTTCTTTTCAATGCTTGACAAAATTCCATTTGCTAGTGCCAGATATAAGTTAGCGACAGCATTGCCATCTATCTCGTCCCACCTTTTATCATCAGTAATCTCAGCATGCCTTTCCTCAATTGCTACGAGGCAATTATCTTTTCTTAAGATTACCTTTATCTTCATTTCTCACAGAGAGAAATTGCTCCCATTGAACTTCTCAACATCGAATTTCTCTGCCATTTTTGTTCACTATGATTTGTTCAGTTATCATTATTTCACTGTATATGAATAGTACTATATATGTGAATATACATGAACAGTACCGTGTATGTGAATAGTACTTCCAACTAATGGCTATGGTACCACTGTTAGGATATCGGTTTTGCGGAAGCGACAAAACACAGCCAAAATACGAGTTGAGAAAATTTAGGTAAAATGAAAAAAAGATAAGGCATACAAAAAATTTAACGTGGTTCACCCAATTTAGGCTACGTCAACGGACAAGGCTGTGAAGAATTTTACTATGAAAAGGAGATTATAACTTACGTCTCTCTAAATACAAGGAGAGAACAAAAGAACCTCTCTCTCTTGAAATAGGAGAAAATACTCTCTAAACAATTTAGGAAAAAACAAGTGGGACACTAAGAATAATTTTTAGGCTTGAATTGTCTCTTAAAAATGAAGAGGATTTTAGAATAGGATACAAACAAGTGATGAAGCCCCTGTATTTATAGAACTTGACACCACCTTTCACTATTGCTATTTCAGCTGCCCTTTCCACTATTTCTATTGCGGCTGACCTTTTCACTGTTCCTATTGCGGCTAGTTGGTGAGCTACAATTGTTGATTTCTTCAACACATTCTTTGATTCTTCTTTTATTTACTTTTTTTTATTAGAGACGATTTTGTATTTCTTATTATGGCTTTTATTTTACGGAGATATTTACCTCTTGATTAATTTTTTTTTATTTTTTTATCAGTTTCTACCAAGCAAGAAATCTCAAGGTGCCCACTGCCCAGTTTGATGTTAACTCTTATTTTACTTTGATTTAAGATAAGATTTATTGCCTGGATAGGTGAAATTTTCCTAATTTCAGTTGAAATTTCCATTGAAAACTAGCATGTACATCTCTCTCTCTCTATATATATTTATATATTTACATTAATTCAATATAATATTCAGAAATATTTCCATGAAAACATTACACTTACTCGTCCTTGCAAGACTTGATTATTCTATCAAGGCAACACCAAATATGGCAGTAGAAGAAAGGGTGTCTCCGTCAACCTCTTTCCAATACGATTATTGTAACACCCCCTTAGTCTGAGGTTATTAGATTAGGAGATGTTATCATTGAATTTCTTAAAATATAGATAAAATACAGAATATTTTTTTTATAAATAAATAACTCATTAAAGTCTCTATTAAATTCTTAAAGAAAATACTAACAGTAATTGAAAGTCACATAAGTTAAAAAAAACTTCTAAAACTATAAAATATCATTAATAGAAAATAAAGGCTAGAAAATGTTCATCCAATGAAAATCTAGACCATTAGACCACCATGTCATGAAGTCGTCTCATCACTACCATCCATCATCCTACTATTCATCACCTGAAAAATGCTAAAAACCCAGTAAGTAAACCACAATACACACAATTGATGAAGCATGCCTTAGTTATTTTCTAAATAATATTCTTTGTGATCTTTTTATAACTTTGAAGACGTTTTATTTTAATCCTTGAGAGTGCTCAGTGTAATGCCTAAACTTTTGGTAACCAGTGGGCCGTAATTGCTGAACCAGTTTTTACTTTGCTACCGACTCCTTGGTAGAATCATATTAGAGGTATAAAGTGAGTGTACCTAGCCTATGTAGTCACACACACATTAATGATCCCAAAAAGTATTCAATAACAGAAAGAGAGAGAATTCACACAATTGGAGCAAAGAAATAAGTCAGTCGCTGAGTATGAGGCAGAGTTTGCCCGTTTGGCTAAGTTTGCTTCTACACTAGTGGCAACTAAGGCTAGTAGAGTTCGACGGTTTGAAGAGGATTTAAAACCCCAAATTAAACAGGCTGTCATTCCGTTTGAACTTAATTCATACAGTGCAGTAGTGAGTAAGGCACTCTTAGTGGAGAAAACACAACTGATGATACGAGAAGAGTTCAAAGCTCAGCAAGCAAACAATAATAGTGGTGGTGGAAAGTCAAAATTTTGGAAGAACAAGGGACAAAATCAGAAAAAAAAGCATGAGCAAGGGAATAATAACAACACTAGAGATGATCGTGATAAGCAGCAGAAAACTACATGCCCTAAGTGTAGCAAGGAGCATCGAGGGAGTGTCGTATGGGAATCAATATGTGCTATAAATGTGGTAAACTTGGATATATCTCTCGTTACTGTAGAATGGGTCAAGCATCGACTAGTGACAACTCTGGTAGTCAAATGAAGACTCAAGCCCGAGTTTTTACCATGACTCAAAGGGAAGCAGAGGATACACCTTCTGTAGTTACAGGTATACTCTTATAACTTTAACTTATAATTGTTACGTGGCTTAATTATTTGTTTATTATTTGTGTTAGGTGTTATGGATATTTATGGCTTATTTGCAAAAGTACATATAGATTCAGGGGCTACTCATTCTTTCATTAATAGCAACTTTGCTAAGAAATTGAATAAGATATTTATACCATCAAATACCTGGGTTAGCATATCCACCCTGTCGGGAGATATAATAGAATCAAGAAGCATCTTAAAAGCCTGTACAATCAAGTTTGGAGGACACACTTTGTTTGCTGATCTTTTAATTCTTGGATTCCATGACTTTGACGTCATACTGGGGATGGATTGGCATAGTAAGTACCATACTTAACTGCTTTAATTGTTTATATATTTTACATTGTATAATTATGTGTTATATGTGTTTTACGTAGAAATTGATGACATATAACATATTATTTTACGTGAGGCATGGTCATCTATATGCGTAATATTATTTTATAAAATGGTAATATTTCAAAAAGAACAAAAGTTTATAGTGGAATGATTTTCCTGAAAGTTTAACTGAAGATTTTGAAAAGAAAGAAAAGAAAGATTTTAAAGAAATTGGTGTGTGTCTATATCTGGAGGGCTGAGTGGGCACGGGACGCGGGGGACCGGCGTACCTACCAAGGATAAATGATAATAGACTGTGTTAGGGAGGTGTCCCATATGATTTTGACTCCGGGGACGATAGGCCCTTTTTGGTATTATTAATATGTGTGTGGCTACATAGGCTAGGTGCACTCACTTTATACCTCTAATATGGTTCTACCAAGGAGTCGGTAGCAAAGTAAGAATTGGTTCAGCAATTACGGCCCATTGGTTACCAAAAGTTTAGACATTACACTGAGCGCTCCCAATGATTACAATGAGAAGTCTTCAAAGTTATAAAAAGATCACAAGGAACATATTTTAGAAAATAACTAAAGCATGTCTCATCAATTGTGTGCATTGTGGTTTACTTACTGGGCTTTTAGCTCATTATATTATTTAACATTTTTCAGGTGATGAATAGTAGGATAGCGGATGGTAGTGATGAGGTGACTTGGCGACATGGTGGTCTAATGGTCTAGATTTTAATTGGATGAACACTTTCTAGCCTTTATTTTCTATTAATGATATTTTATAGTTTTAGAAGTTTCTTTAACTTATGTGACTTCAAATTACTGTTAGTATTTTCTTTAAGAATTTAATAAAGACTTTAATGAGTTATTTATTTAAAAAAAAATATTTTGCATTTTATTTATGTTTTAAGGAATTCAATGATAACATCCCCTAATCTAATAACCTTAGACTAAGGGGGTGTTACAATTATTCTATACAAACTTGCCAAACTAACAAGAGCCATGCATCCTGCCTTCACTTCTTCTTGTTCGCCTCCAGCGAAGCTATTTTCTCCACTGCAATCCAATTGCAAGCTTCCGGTTTAATTCGCGAATTAACATACCCATCAAGGGTATATATAGGTATTTGCCATTATATATCTGCATCATCTCATTCACTTGTTTTGTCTTCTTTTCTTTGTAAGTGTAATTGCTTTTGCTTGCATTGTTTATTTATGTGTTTTTGTCTTATTTTCTTTGTAATCCCTATTATATAAACATTCAATCCCAACATTTTTTGCCTTATGTTGTATTCATGGAATGACATCCTAGCACCATTTCTTCAGCTGGGTTAAGAAAACAAAGCTAAGAAAGGTTCTTGTTTCTTATTTTGATTAGATAAAGACGGAAAAGAAATACACGTCGAAGATACAAACCATTACTATAAAGAAATTTCTTAAAAGTTAGGAGAAAAATAAATAGAAAATAAAAAGAACAATATTTAGGCTTGTTTTGATTCTTTTTTTTTTGCTTTTGAAAGTGTATAGATACACTTTTATTTTGTGTTTTTTTGTTTTCTTAAATGAAATGAAAGGTGAAGATCTTTTCAAGCAAATTTGGAGAAGATCCAATCACTCTTTTTATTTTAAAAAACAAAAAATACAAAATAAAATTATATCCGAACAAGCCCTTAAGGTCAACAAATTTTTCCAATATGCATGCTTTGTTTCAGGTGTTCACAGTGAAAGATTCATATCAAAATTAGTTCTAAAGAAACTTTAGTTATAATATTAAAGAAAAATTATTGACTTTGTAAAGTTCTAGCACTAGAAATTTGCATAGATAAAGGTTGTATGAAGGTTCCCTAACGATTGTATATCTCAAGCGCTGCAGGCAAGGACTCTGGAACCTGTGCCATATTCCAAGAAGAGGTCACTCTTCATTAAACCGTGAAGCAGGAAGAGACAACTTATTGGTGTGTTCTCTAGTGAAAAACAAGTACTTAAAGGTCATATTTGGTGCGTCGTATTGCATTGTGACGCATTATATTGTATTATTGTATTACAGTACTATTTTTGATTTTGCATTTGTATTAAGATATAGTATTAAAAAGTTAATTTTGAAAAATACCATTTTTAAAAATTTACTTAGAAAAGTATCATTTTTAAAAAATATTTAGAAAAATACTACTTGTAAACTTATCACTTTTAAAACATTATTTACAAAAAAAAATCACTTTTTAGATATAAATTTAGAAAAATACCACTTTTAAAACTTTATTTAGAAAAATACCACTTCTGAAAAGAATAAAGTGATGTGAGAGAGAAGTTATGAGAGAGAAATTGAGAACATAAAAAGTGAGGAGAATGAGTATTGTACAATACTACGTTAAAGTTAAAATTATATAATACAGTGTAATACAGACTTTTTATTCTGTATTAAATAATACTCTCTGTATTGTATTAAATTTTGATGTAGTATTAAATAATACAATACAAAAGCACAACAAAATACAATATTATATTTAATTAGTACAATACAGAGTCCTTATACAATGTACAACATGACCTAAAACCAAAATTTTAAGCTTCCATGTGCATAGTTGAGCAATTGATTAGAATTTATAACATGAGCCTTGAAATTATGAGTTTGACCAGCTTCATTGGGCTAGCCCCTCTGGAAATTTCTATGGTTAAAGAAGGGAATCTATTAATGTAAGACTCATTAGGTTGGGGTTTTTGAGCAATGTTTTTTGTCTTCACTGGTCAAAAATAAACTAGAGTAATAAAGGTTAATTTTAGTACAGCAATTCGATGTAGTATTTTCAAATTTGGTTTTAGTTGCTCAGGATTCTGAAAATATTTTAGTTTTCTGCAACTACCTTGGATTTGCCAAAAGGTTAAGGTTGTGGTAAGATAAATTGGCTTGTGAATATGGTATCTCGACAAAACTGTCAACATGTGGTTTTAATTTGAAGAGTATGTTCATGTTATTAATCATACTCCTAGGAAAAGAACCTTAAATAAGTTTTATATTATAGTCTTGTTTTTTTTTTTTTTTTTCTTCTTTTCCTTGGCTAGAAAATCTTTGTAGCATAGTCATCTTCTTCTTTTTTCAAAGAAGCTGTTAGGGATGACGTAGTTAGTGCTCGTTTTCTTAACGACTGTAGTTAATAATTTTCCCAATTTGGTGGAAGCTACCTTTCTGACCTGTGTTGTTGGTTACCAACAGGTGTGTAGCATATGCGTCTGATTTTGCAAAGGCATAACATAATAATGGAATTTCATTTCTGCTACTTTTTTCTCGTTGATTTCAAAGCGTTGTATAGATAAGACCAAAGCAATTTATTGGTTAAATGAATGAATGAGGAGTACTCGATAGAAGATTAAAAGCATAGCAACTGTAGACAATGGATTTTAGGTAGAGTGTCATGTAATTACTATCAAGTTAGTGTGTGGACTTTAGATACTTGCTTACAATTTCAGGCGTGAATGGTAGATTAATAGGTCATGAAAAATTATTACTTAAAACCTTTTGTTTTCCAAGCTTTTTTTTCCTTATTTAGATAGCATTGACCAATGATAGCCATTTTATTTGCACTCACAACGACAGCATGTCTATCGTTTCTCTAGATCACTATCATTTTAGTACAGAAAGATCCTATTAGGAATCAATTGAGGCTAGTTCAATTAGTCTAGACTCAGGAGTGTGTATGAGTGTGAGGGTTAGGTCATGAGTTCGAGTCACAGAAGAGATAAAAGTAAGTATCTTACTAAAAAATAAAATAAAATTCCTATTAGGGCAGCGACTTGGGACTCTACATGTACACATCTTGTTAGGTTATCCATACAGGAAGTTTTCATCTGTACATGTGGGCCCCCATAGGTGCTTACTGTGTAAGTATTCCGCTTCCGTGGTTTACGATTGCTAATCTGAAATGGAATTCAAACGGGAGCTGTCTTCTCCTTAAAGACAGAGAGTCATTCTATTTCTCTTGTGCCGCAGTTCCCTGTACTTCCAGAATCTAGTGAATATAGCTCAGATGATTAATCCATTGTCTTCTAATTGTTTGCTTCTGTGAAAAAAGGTTATATAAACTGATCATTTTCACTTTTTGTTCTCCGTTGTAGTATGGAGAGTTTATATATTACCATTTGCTGTAGTTTGGAAGAGCTGACAACTTTGAGGTATTTATTAATTTATATTTCATGTTTCCTCGGTGCCCCTAAGCTATCTGTTTCTTCAAGCTTATAATACTTGGCTATATTTTTCCCCTCAAATTTCCATATACCTAAAAGTTTCAAGTTAACCAAGTTAGGTTCGATGGGTTGTGGCTTAAATGGAATTGGGCTCAGTGAAGTTGCAAAAATAAGACATCCACATACAAGTCCAGATCATGCTTCTTCGCCTTTTCAATGGAACAATTTTCATGTATGGGCTATTCGGCTTCGAATTGGTATAATACACTTTCCGGGTCCATTCCAACTATGAATTTAATAATAACCAAATGAGTTTATCACATAAGAAAAAAGGTCAAAGGAGTGGTGGTCATTACTGTGTCTTTATCAACCACCACAAGCCCTCATTCGGACTATTGCCATAGATTGAGTTCCAGGTGGCGCGCAAGAGCGTAAAGAACTATAAAGCCGGGACTAAAGTTAAATGCGCGTGCAGTGTATTGGGCTAAGTGGATCTGTTGAGGCACTACTTGAGGAGTGAGGACCCATTTTTTGAGTCAATTTGTAGTCCCAATTCCCCATACTCAACGTCTCTGTTGGATCCCCACAGCTAACATCCAACGACAATGAAGGTACACAAAATCATATACTAATCATACCAATAATCGCACATATAGTTAGTGGTGATAAAATTACCAAGAGAGTTGAGCTAAATTTTATGAGCAATGCTATGGGGCACCAGTGGTGCCCAGCACACCACAGTGACATGTCTGTTTGTCACTGGATGATTTAATTAACAAATTAGGTCCCACATGAGCCCTACTTAAATTATAATTATGATTAACCAGTGACAAACTGACACATCACTGTGGTGCTGGGCACCACTGGTGCCTTATAGCATTATTCTAAATTTTATAGCCCTAACCCCTAAACGACTGTTATATGACTCATCGAGTTTATAATAAGTTTAAATCTAAGATTTATTAGTCTACTTGAGATTTTTTTTAAAGCCTACATTTTAGTGTTAGTATCTCTATAATACCCAGTGAATTAGTAGGATTGCCCATTTCTAAGCAAGAACTCCCAGTCTCTTTTAACTTTTTACTATTTTTGTTATTGTATCTCCTTTCAACTTCTCCTTTTTTTTTTCTCAAAAAAAAAAAAAAAAAATCTCCTTTCAATTTCTTGTAATTACGTTTTCTCTTTATAATGTTGACATCCTCTTTACAATTGCCAATATTTTTTTTTATTGGGTTCCTATGGTTGGTGATGGAACAAGATTAGTTTATTGGTGAACACATGAAATTGTAAAGTTAAGTATCTCCCACGAATTGAGAGGTAGATTTGAAATCTTAACTTGTAAAGTTGTTCCTTAATAATTAGATATTGACCTGAGATAGATAAAAGTTTTAAGAAAATTTTTAATTTACGTCAGGAAGGTCAACTAAAAGTTCAAAGGCTTTAACTTATTATTATTAGAAATTTAGAACTTCATGCATTTCGTCATTCAAACACGCAACAATATGTAATCTTGAAAATATATGGTGATCATCAATGATGAGCTTTTAACTATAAAATTTACAGCAAATACATATGCTCTTTTGTTCCTCTTTGTGTCCAATTAATTAAATAGAGAAAGGGTGGCTCTATTGTTTTTACAAATTTTTTTCTCTCCCTGCCTATTTTTTATTCAACTTTTTTATGCAAAAATACCTTTATATAAAATGACATAATTACACAATAGTACAACCTTATTCTTCTCACATCCCTCCAACATACCCAGGAAAACAGTCATAACTTGAGCCTTATATTTTAAGATAAAAATATTATACAGTTACTTCCAATCACTATTATAAATCATAAGATTACTTCGAGCATCGCCACCGTCATTTCTTATTGATAATTCAATTATAAACTAATAGAGCGTGTTCCTGAGTGTTTTTTCTTTCTTTTTTTTTTTTTTTTTGGTGCAGCCATCATCTTTTTCTGCTTTTCCTTTATCACTTTGCTAATGAAGTCTGATAGATCTTTTCTAAAATAAAAATAAAATCCATATTCGGCCTCCATAGGTTTATTAACATGTTTTAGTTTTAGTATTTGGTAAGCCCTTTTCCTTTAATTGTGCTATTTAAAAATTAAAGAAAAGATTCATTCTTCATTATATGCAGTGGATCGTAAATAACTATGCTAGTCAACTAATTATATTTTTTTTCAAAACAAGATGATGAACATGGAATGGAGAAGAAATCAACTCGGTAATGAGGTAAAAGGTGGGGTTTCAAAAATGATAAGTAAATTATTAGATGGGTGATAAAAGTAATTTTTCATAATGGGTAGTTTGGAATTAAAAGAAAAAATTTAAAGTACGGAAAAAGACATGAGAGATTTATTTAGATGAAAAATAAAGAAGAAATATAGGAATATCAATAAAACCAATTATGTGATTATCATTAAAAATCAAGTGCTATCAGCAGTAATAATGATTTACTTTATCAGCATCAAAAAAACTAAATACAATTATACATTTTAATGGAATATGAAATATGGAGTTGATGTGCCGTCAATGATCAACGCGTGCCCTCCAATGTGACCGACTTTTGAATGCGATGATAGTGAACCGAAGCGCACTCATGACCCCCCGCCCCCACACACACACCAAAAAAAAAAAGGAAAAAAAAAAAACCATAGACGTGATTTTAACAAGTTCAATCAATAACGGAAAGATAGAAAACCATATGATATATGATAGTATATGTGTGCCACTTTAAATTGGTCTCATAATTTGAACATTATGTCACTTTCCAACTATTAGGGATAATCCCAACTACCACTGGCCTAATACACGTCTCGGGCATGAGACTCAAATACATAACAATTTTAATTAATTAGATTATAACAAAAATATACCATAAGTTTAGGCTAAATGCCTTATTTATCTCCTCGGTTTTCATAAATTAAAAAAAAAAAACTGATTATATTATAATCTATGTAATTTTCACCTACTCATTAATTCATTGAAAATTGATTTCGCAATTCTAAAATTATCAACATACCTTTATTCAAACATAATCGATTAACGAAGAAAATGACCTTTTTTATTAAATTTATATAATATTTCTTCATTAAATATTACTTCTTTACTATTTATTTTACATTTCATCTAGGAGGAATTTATATCAACTTTTAATCCAAAGAATACTTTAATTATTTTTAAAGGATAGATCGAGCATTTCTCTCTTTTTTTTTTTATAGCAATTTTATTCAGGGATAATCCTGAAAATACCTCTTCTATTATAGCTAAATACCACTTTTAATCTTTAATTCTTAGAAAACCCAAAAATATTCTCTCTATTTCTCAAAACTGGAAAAAATTATACATGTGTACCATTTTAGTCAAATTTCTAGTGTAAAATATCTAAAATACCATTAAATTAATTCAATAACTTATTCACACTCCAATATTTATCTAATTATTTTTATTTAAAAAGTTTGAAAAAAGATTAAGATTATAAAAAAAATTACAAGATTGTAAAAAGAATGTTTTGATGATGTGTTTGTTTGGCAATTTTTTTTTAATTTTATTTGTTCTTTTTTAATGGTTAATTGAGATTTTAGTATCCCAATGGCAATATTGTCACTCACAAAATAAAATAATAAATAATTTAATCAAAAAATATGTAGAGTATACTTTTTTCCTCTTTTAAAAATGGAATAGTTACTTTTGGGTTTTTTGAATACATGGTTTTTTGATATTTAGTCATAATAGAAAGAGTGATTTTGAGATTATCCCTTTTGTTTTGGGGAAATTACACCATATACGGTGTTTGAGAAAAAAAAATTTAAAAAATACGATGGTTTTGTATTTTTTAAGGTGTGGTACGGTTTTTATTAGAAAAATACCATTTTTTAAAACATATTTAGAAAAATACCATTTTTTAAAATAGTAACTAGTTTCTGGTAACTAGCAACCCAAGATATTTATAATTGGTATAAAACTAGTAACCAGTAACCAGTTTCTGGAAACTGGTAATTAGTAATTATTTTAAAAATGATATTTTTCTAAATATTATTAAAAAGTGATATTTTCTTAATAAAAACCGTACGAAATTTGGAAAAAAGTGTGACTTCCGTATATTTGTAATTTTTTTTAGTTTTTGTAGGTATAAGTGTTAGAAATCTTTTTATTTATAAGTTGTGTTTTCTACCTAATTTGGTTTACTCACTTGATAGCTTATTTTGTCAAACTTAATAAATAGACTTTTTAGACAAAATCACAACTCATTTATTTCCTACGTACTGATCATTAGTTCATTTCATATTTCCATTTCTATTTTCATTAATATGCATTACGAGAATTTTTCGTTGCAAGGATTGAACATGTGGGCAACTTTTGATTTTTATATATTGTACTCTATTATTTCACACTTATATGCAAATCACAATACGAAACTGATCAAACTCTCTTTCTATCTTCAGACTTCAGAGGGAGGTGATTGACCGCAAATGATCAAGAATTGCTTAGATTAATTATTGCACTTTCTTTTTATCCTTAAAAAACCATGATTTTTTAATAGAATATGAGAATACATATTATTGTATATCTTTATTCTATTTTCTCGAGGAAAAGAGTTATATTGTATTATTAAGCATTATAATGTGGCAAATGCATGAACTCGGAGCAAGCACACCTAGCCTAAGGTCCGTCTTAAATTGTAGGCCCTCATAATAATTGATATATGAGGATAAGACCGTATAAGCTCATGTCATAAATTATTGTGAGAAACATGTTGGGAATTATCTTCTATTTCTGTCCTTTTCCATTTAAAATTTTTCGTTGAAATTAATTGAAGAGTACAAGTTTTTATTAACAAACTCCCAAAAATAAGCAAACAAATAGAAGGACAACAGCCACCTTAAAAAAATAAGAATAAAGAAATAATACTAACACATGGGCATTTAGCGGTGACATTATGACAATGTAACTAACAATATGATTAATATATAATGTGTCAATTATAATAATAGTTAATTAGTGACAAACGGACACATTACATGGTGTTGGACACCTAGCATTATCCAGCTAATTAAAATAACATTACATTAAATTCCTTTCTCAGAAAAAAAATATTACATTAATATCTTGGTTTATATCAATATAGGATATATTAGCATTGAGCAATGATGTTTACAAATTATAACTTATACACATAAAAGTTGAACTATTTTTCCAAAAGAAAAAGGGTGCTCGGCGTAAATGAAAAGTGATGTAGGGCCTTGAAAAGTGATGGGACATGGGCTCGGTTAAATCGGGTCGAGTTTGCCTCGAGCTTGAGGGAAAAGGCTATGTTTTGTTTTTTTGTTTTTTGTTTTTTTAAAATCCGAAACAAATACACAAAAAATTGGCGAAATAATACCTTTATGAAAATGACTTTTAGTAACAATATCTATATTTATAAATTCTTTGCAGAATAATCTTTCTCAACCATATTAAAATCAAGTATTCAACCATACCAATATATATATATATATATATTGCAAAGATTTTTAAAACATGGACATTTTACAAAAATGCACTTGCAAAATCTCTAGTTTCCCTAATTTCCCGAAAAGAAGAAGAATAAATAGAGTGTAATTTGAAGAACGAAAAGAAGAAAAAGGAAAAGGAAAAAAAAAAGAAAAAAGAAAAAAGAAAACAACATAGAATTGTTTGGTAAACAGTAGAAAATAAAATGAATTTATCTTAAACTAAAAATAATTATCTATGTATTAAGTTTTTAAAGTATAGTAGGTAGCAACCTCATCTATTGTGAATATTTTTTTCTCTGATTTAAGATGGATAAAAATTTTTTAGGTCCCACTACTATAATTTATCTTTTACTAAATAAAATACTTTCTCACTTTCTTGTTTTGATCTTTGAATACTTTCTTACTTTATTTCTCCATGAGACTCTTACATTTTCTTTACTCTCCTTTCTCATCTATTCTTCCCCCCGTCCCCCTCCCCCACACACACAAACAAACACTCTTTACTCTCTTTTCTTACCTCTTGTTCCCCCTCAACATACACACATATAGAGAGAGAGACAGAGAGAGAGAGAGAGAGACACACACACAGAGATAGAGAGGCTGCATTTTTCATGGTTGTTGTTCTAGAAATGTACCAATAATATCACATTGATTTTTTATTTGATAAAGAATATTAGCAGCTTCAGAATATATTATTCCTAAAAAATGGAATAATTCCTAACGAGATATGGCCTAAACCAGAAAACGATACGTTTTGATAACAGTATTCACCAGCTTATACAACTCAGATGGATAAGGACATGAAGTATTATCTTACCCACAACAATGACAGATCTTGGATACCTTTAGAAGAAAATCAATCTACTACGGACAGTACTGATGCTGTCAACCATTAGGCCTCGGTATTCCAAGATTCTCATGACCCATATGACTAGTCTCCTTTATCCATGTCTCAGGTTAATTATGAGCTTACTAGGACCACTACGTGGCAACGTTTAGAATTCGGATACGATCCTACAAGAGATCCTTATAGCTCAACTACTACCTTATCCCTTGAAGACGAGATGATATTAAACCACATGAATCCATGGCCCTAGCCACATGACTCGTCAGACATTAACAAGGATATCATGAATTCAAGTCCCAGCCATGAATCAATTTTGGATGGTAGCCACTTGTCTAAGCATTACATTATCCTGTTTAGTTTTTGTAAAAAAAGATTCTTTCTCTTTTAATCTGCGTCTGTATTTTAGCTTTTGAAAAAGGAGATTTCCTCTCCTTTTGCTATGTGGTCTCTTGTTTGTATGTCGAGAGTTCTCTCTCCTTTGTTGTATAAATTGCCCTTTTTCTCCCAAAAGAAAGCAGAATGAATCAGAAAATAAAATTATCAGTTTCAAAAATATGACTTTGTGCTAAAACCCCTTATGAGATTTCTTATTATTTAGTAGATAAATTGTCCCTTATGAGATTTCTTATTATTTAGTAGATAAATTGTCTAACTTAAAAGAAATGATCATAAGGCTCACAACCCACTAGTATATAATCGTGTTAGAAAGGCTTGTGTAGCACATCTTATAAATCCAACAAAGTGATTATTTCCTTTTCAATCTAGATTCAAGACCAGTTTTTTTTTTCCCCTTCTAGTTTATTGTATTTCATATGCCTTTCTCTCTATTTGTTTTTTTTTTTTTTTATGCGTGTCTTCTTAGCCTATATAAATTATTGTATTTATTTCCTCGGATTCACAAAGAGAGAATTAGTTAAACATTACCAAATTCCTAAAAGATGGAACTCTATCTCTGATTCTCAGTTGGGTAATATTTCCAAAAGCACGATTTTTCTGAAAATGTAGACAGAAATTGACAAGAATAAGCGTTTTTAGTTTACTTTACTTCTAATAAATATTGGGTTCCCGCAGTTAATACTTCAGAGGGTTTTAAATGTTGACCGATATAATGTTCCTGATTTTTTTTTTTAATCGACACATGTCCATGATGTACGTTTAATAACTATATATATTTTAACCTTGGACGAACATTTTAATCATCAATCCCCAAGCAAAGGGACACAGATGGGTCAGCAGATAGTTTCCAACTGTCTAAAGTTTATGCAAGACAATGCCATTTCCTGTGACCTTGAATCTACTTCGTGGATGCGGCTTGCGCCTGCAAAAGGGGTTCAATTTTCCGATTCTCATAAATGGGAAGATGTTCTGGAGATGTTTAATGACTTTTTATTTCCAATTTTACCCCTATTAAGATGAGCACATTTCAGACAAATGCTAATTAACGGTAATATTGTGTAGAAAAGATTAAAAGGGATTAACACGAAACAAAAATCTAAGAACGAAGAAATGAAAGCCACAAATAAAAAATGTGGATTTAACTGTAAAAAAAATTAACAGAAACACCTTATTCTTCTAACAGAACTAATATTATGAAACTTTAAGGGGTTTTACTCCAAAAAATTAAGTTTAGGGTTAATTTTAGTAAATTATTCCGAATTCATGGAGTTTTTATATTAAAAAGCCTAAGTTTTATTTAAATAAAGCTTACATTGATTCATCTTAAGATAAAATCCGTTATTGTAAAGTTTATTTTTTTTATAGCATATTTGTATTTAGAAAGGAAAAAAATTACATGTCAGTATGAATTTAAAAAAAGAGTTAAATCTAATTATTATATTGCCAATTTTATAGTACATATATTATTAATTTTATATTTTGTTGTTATAATTTATGGAATATATGTTGCCAAAATTTTATATGTTTCCAATATGGATCTAATTTGGTCCAAGTATTTATATACCTCTTTTCTAGATATAAATGAATATTTGGACTAAAGTAGATCCATATTGGAATTATATAAAAATTTTTAATTTCTTACCTTCGTCTTGAACGAAAACGATAACCCAACTCTTTTTTTTTTAAATAATAATTTCTCTTTGTTTCTAATTTTACCCTTGCTGAGATGAGTACTTTTTTGAGTAAGTGCTAATTAACAGCAGTTTTAGATAAAAAAGATTAAAAGGGATTAAGTGAAACAGAAATATAAGAATGAGGACCTAAACGCCACAAATAAAAGAATGAAGACTTAATCGCAAAAAAAAAAAAACTAGAAACACATTTCTTTTATATCAAAACTAATATTAGGGGGCTTTAGAGGGGGTTTTTTTTTTCGTAAAAAAATTGAGTTTAGAGTTAATTTTACTAAATTGTTTCAAGTTCAGAAGATTTTTTTAATTAAAAAGCTTAAAAATTATTATAGCAAAACAAAAGGCACTTACAAGGCATGGCATGGGCACTTCGATTTTATTTTATTTTTGTTACCAAAGTGTCAAGTTGCTTACAAGGCATGGCATGGGCATTTGATTTGATTTGATTTTTTATTTTTTGTCTCAATGATTCAAGAAAAAAATTATTTTTTCCTTTTTTTAAAAAAAAAAAAACCGATATGTTGAGATTAATTGTTGGCAAGTTAGGTGTTGCTTAACATACTAATTTTATACACTTTCTTGTGCTATGAACAATGTTTGCTGAATTTCAGAATACACGTTTTCAGAAAATGCAAAAGAATTTTAGCCAGATTTAGCAAAAACCGAACTGAAACAGCAAGTTGCCGCAAACAAAAAACAAAAGCCAAAACATTGAAAATAGTCATTTTTAATTGAAGTGCACACAACAGATTCAATCTATTTTAGATACTCAAGCCAAGCAAAACTACTCACAAGTTACTCTTAAAACAAGGTTCCAAATCTCCAATAACATGATAATGATACAAGATTCTTTGATTTATCGTTAGGCTAATTAAATAGTATTTTGGGATACACTCACCTCTTTCTAGATATACGACATACTTCTTTTTTTTTTTAAATAATAATAATAATAATAATAATAATAATAAATAGTTAATAGTATCCATTGTCATTGATCCGTTCTCAACATTTTTTTTTTGCTTTTGGAAGGTCCATTCTCAACATTTAATCACATAATCACTTATATATTCGAGATGGATGACGTGGGTAATGCAAACGAGCCAATCCGCGGCACGGAACGACCGTAGAGGAAAAATTCACTATTTTTTTTAAATAAAAAAGGTAATTATTATTATTTTTTTCTGTCCTAGATAAGAATTTTTTTAGGCATATATGGGTTGTCTCACTTTATCCCCAGTTACATAGAAAGTTCTAAAAACACACTTGACATTACTTTTAAGTTAAAAGTGTCAAGTGATGTTATTTTCAGGTTCAAAAAAGCCTCCATACGTTAAATGTTTAGAAGTTTCAACTAATGTTTATTTGTAGTTTTGTGAATGGAAATTGATATGTAGTAATTTGAGGTCACTTGATTTTTTTTTTTTTTTTTTGTTGATACTTTTACTATATATTTTGAGGGCAAAGAGGTATGAGCTACACATTTTCGGGGAAAATGAAGATTTCTTTTTTCTCTATGAAAACCAAAATTTAGATCAAATACAAATTTTTAAAATAATAATAATCTTCCTTTCTCATTTCTATTATTTTTCAAAGCGGCAGGGTTTTCTTAATGTGCAATTGATTTTCCATAACATTTTATTGAAGAAAAGGTTTAAAATTTTGATGAGACGAATCAATCCCACTCGATCTTGTATTTATTGTCATCGCTTTTCCCTTAATGATGGAAATCCTTGTTCGCCTCACCGGAAAAGCGAAGTGAGAAATGAAGAAGAGAGTTTGTAATGCCATTCTTTTTTTAAAAAATAATGATAAATAAATGGAAAAGTGTGTAAAACCAAAAAAAAAAAAAAAACCTAGTCTCAAATGTTGTCAAGTATCAATTTTTATTCATAAAACTGATGAAAGAGATATTTTTGATGCTAAAAATAACTTTGGGATCGTGTTCGAACTTTAAAATAAGAGAAATGCTAAATACATCATATTCTTTTTTATATACATCGTTTTACTATTTAACTATTTAACATATAAATTTTTATTATGATTTGTTATATTATTAAATATAAAACTAGATAATTGAATTTGCGTGTGGAGTGAAATTGAAAGAGTGCAAATATAAATACATTTAGTATTCTTCTTAAAATAATGTCGGGCTATATTTAGTATTTAGAATTTGAAAAAAAAAGTCACAAACATTTTTAAAACCTTGTATGGTCAAAATGAAATAATCTACATTTAATAGGAGAAAAAATAAAAAAATCTATATATATATTTAAAGTGAGAAAAAAAAAAGAAGTAAGGCCTGTTTAGTATAGTTTCCAAATATCTTTTGGAGCCAAGTTGGGAGTATTTGGATGAATTGTCAGAAGATCATTTTTCAATTAGATTATCCTTTTTAATGAAGCATGGACTCACTAGCTTTTCTAAAAAGATCTTTTTAAGTTTTTATTTTAAGAAGTAAAAATTATTCCAAATGGGTCGGTAATTACCTTAACAAATTACAAATTTTACCTTTTTGATGTGTTTTGGAAAATCAAGCTTTAATTAATTCTCGTTTCGTTAACTAATAATATTTTTTCTTTTTTATTTTTATATTATTGCCAGTTTGATAATAATATTACATATTAATAATAGTTTCCTTTGCTCTCAGGTTTCTCTCTCTCCGTGTCTCCTTATTACAGTTGATGAACAACAACAACAACCCATCTTATTTTCTCTCTTTTTCCCACACTTTCTCGCGCTTTCTCCCTGATTTTCCCGAGAAACTCCAACCACCGTTTTTCCTATTCCTAACTTTGCCACCGTGTCGTCTCTTTCAATGCGTGGGAACTGAGTACTGAGCTATTGAGTCCCCGAATCGCAAATTAGTATGGATAAGAACGGGGTCGTTGGGAACGGAGTTTGCTCTTCCGAGTCCGTTAATGGAAGTCGCGACGTATGGAGCTGCAAGGCCTCTGATTCTGCTTCTGCTGATCATCTCGTCGTCATGGTCAATGGAATCTTGGGAAGGTTTTGATTTTTTTTTTCATAATTCATTTTGTTTTCGGTTTATTTATTAATCTTAGGATCTGAATGTTGATTCACTTTCGTTGAATTGTGATCAATTTTGGCTTGAATTTTTAGGTTTTTGGATATAGTTTTTGATTGTGTAGCTTTTGAAGATTTTTTCCCGATTTAATCATTATTAATAAGTTTTGCTTGTTGTTGGACTAAACATTATCAGAATTGTTGGTTGGTTCTGTGTGTTTTTACTACCTTTGATAGATGATAATCTTTTGGTCGTTTGATGCAGAAAGTCTCGAATTTGATTCTGTATATGTAATCTTCTTTGCTCTTTAAGGGGAAAAAGGATCTTTTTATGGTTTTAGTGTCGCGTTTTATTTCTCGAAAATGCGAAATTAGCTCTCTCTTGCTTTTCGATTTTCACTGGCTAAAAGGAGGAATGTTAAATTCAGTTCGAATATAATTCATTTTCGGCTTAATGTATCTGAAAATCGATAAGATTGTGTTGTAATATAAGCTAAAAGTTTCCGACTTTTAGCCTAGAGGGGCTTATGAATACAAGCTTTCTTTCCTTTTGTTTGGAAATTTAGACTTCATATGTAGTGTCTATTCAGTCTTGTTTAATTTTTCGTTGTCCCTTTGTTTCATTTTGTATAAAAAATTCTTTACTTTTCTGGATTGTTTATAGTCGGTTAAAACTTTAATGTTTGATTTTGCAGTGCCACAGATTGGAAGTTTGCAGCAGAGCAATTTGTTAAAGTGCTTCCCGATAAAGTGTTTGTTCATTGTAAGGAGCTTTCAGCAAAATTTAAACATTAATTATTGAGATACTTGGTCAAGTTCTAGCAATTTTATCATCCTAAAGCCTGATTCTTACTGCATTGCCATATCAAGAGCGTCTATTTATCGTTTGTGCTTGTTCTTATTGTCTGTCTGTCCGTTCGTCTTCTTTTCTTTTTCTTTTTTTTTGTTGGTTTATTGTCTTGTCATGCACTGCCTTAAGGAGGGCCTATCTTTATACTCTAACTGCTTTCTTCCTAACTCTGTATAGTGGAGCTCTTTAGTTCCTGTCTTGATATGGATTTCTCTTGTTGAGTCTTGTTTAGACTTTACTGTTTATGGTTAATTTAATTGTCAGACTACAGTACTGATTTTCTGCGAGAGTAACCCGGGAAAAACTCGTAAGTTGTTGGTTAGGCTTCACCATCATATCTGACACATTTAGACACATGTGGTTTAATGTAAATATAAGTGCAACTTTAAGGAATTAATTCACTTGAAATCTTTTGGAGCCTTCAAGAGTTCAAGCACAGTGTGCTCAAGTTATTTTTCATCTTTGCAGGTAGTGAACGAAATGTCTCAATGCTGACTCTAGACGGTGTGGATGTGATGGGTGAACGTTTGGCAGGGGAGGTTGCTACTCTTCTTGATATCATGAAATTGACCAATTTTGTTTACTTTTCTAGAAGATGTATTGAACTCACATCTATACTTGTTAACTGAATATTTGAACTCCAGGTCCTTGAAGTGATTGAAAGAAAGCCAAACTTAAAAAAAATTTCATTTGTTGCACATTCAGTGGGAGGACTGGTGGCAAGATATGCAATTGGGAAATTATATAAACCCCCTAATGTAAAAAATTTGGAGGATCCATCCATTAATGGACGTGACAAAGATTCGATGGGCACAATAGGTGGCTTGGAGGCCATGAATTTTGTCACTGTTGCAACACCACATCTTGGTTCCAGGGGTAATAAGCAGGTAGCAAAACATGCTTTATGCATAGAAATTTTTGCTTTTTCTCATGGTCTGTTTTCTAATGTTAATAATTAGTTAATTTCAGCTTTGGAACTAATCTGCATCTTACAGGTACCATTTCTTTTTGGTGTAACTGCATTTGAAAAAGCGGCAAGTTGTGTTATTCATTGGATATTTAGGAGAACTGGTCGACACCTTTTTCTTACTGATGCCGATGAAGGAAAGCCTCCATTGCTTAAACGCATGATGGAAGATCATGATGATTGTTATTTTATGTATGTTACTTATGTCTTTCCCCCCTTGTTTTAATATTGCTGGTGTAGTCTTAAATTCTCAATGGTCTTTCTGCTATTGATCTGAATTTGTAACGCATAGAATGACATCCAAGTCATTTATGCAGGTCTGCGCTACGGGTATTTAAACGTCGAGTGGTATATTCAAATGTGGGCTATGACCGTATCCTATTCTGCACATTAACTATAATTCTCTCCAAAGATATTTTTGTACTTTGTTTATATTTTGTTTTCCATGATGAATTATTATTAAGATATTGTGGGCTGGAGAACATCATCGATTAGGCGTAATGTTGAACTGCCAAAGGTATTCCTATCTGCATGTGTTTTGGTTGTGGTTCAAGTATTTTGGTTGCAATCATAAAATGAATTTCTTTTTTCGTCAGTGGGAGGATATTAGTAACGAGCAATATCCACATATTGTTTATGAAGAACACTGCAAGGCGTATGATGAGCAGTCTGAAACAACTTCAGTTGAAGATGATGGCTCTGACAAGCTTGAAGGTTTTTCACATTTTCTTTCTTGGTTTTCATGATTACCTAATTAGATGGACCCAATAGAAATTGTACTCCTTGTTTAGTTTTCGTTTCCTTTTAGTTGCATAATTATTATATTTTCGTAAATGTAGCGGGTGCCTTGTTCAGTATGAGAATGGTTATGTTGCAATGTGCATATGACGCTCAAAACTATTCATTGAACATATGATCTGTTGATTTTCCTGTCTCTCTGTGTCAGCTATGTGATTTTTTCATGTGACATATCTCTTGCATACCATTAAATCATTAGGCTGTACTCACTTTCGACCAAGCCATTAATTTAAAGTGGCCAAGAGGCCCAAGACACCCCCCCATTCCTAGTGTCTAGCTATATGGTCTTTGCATGCGGAATGTCACACATTTAATTCTATTTTCAGCCAGTTTCAGTTACTTCCAGCCGGAATAGTAGTTGTTTTTGTATTTTTAAAGAGATCAAAATACCTCCTCGTACCTTACCTTCAAAGATGTATACGCTCTCAATATTGTTTCTTATGTTGGTGTTACTTGGTTATGATCCTGCAACTTGACAGCCTGACTTTTTGTTTCTCCTACCTTCTCTGGTCTCCGTTAATGTATGCAAATTCTCCACAATTTGTTGACTGGATCTTTTTGTTGCAGAGGAACTGGTGACAGGTCTATCTCGTGTGTCATGGGAAAAGGTAGATGTTAGCTTTCACAGCAGCAGACAAAGATTTGCTGCTCATAGTGTCATTCAGGTGCTCTCTTCCCCCAAACCCCCCACCACACACCNGTTTCATCAGAGTTCCTTTTTGGACATTTTACAGGTCAAAGATGAAAGCGCACATATAGAAGGTGCTGATGTTATACGCCATATGATTGACCATTTTCTCACGTAGAAGCCAATGATGGCCAGAAGTGGACTCGACAGTGCCTTGGAACGCAAGTCCTTTATGGGTAAAGTCGCTTTGAGTATGTGTAATAAGTCCCAAATCTTCGAGGTCTTAACCATTGAACTTGATGTGAAACTTTTGTATTTACAGGTCGGAAACAACCAATCCTATCAATGATGGCAAGGGCAAACTCCACGAAAACTGTGATTAGGAAAACAAAATATTTTTTCATTGCCCTTTGTTTACACCTTTTCTTTTCTTTTTTCTTTTTTTCTTTTTTTTTTAATTATTTTATTCCCTTTGTTTACACTTGGAACATGAGGAGAATTATTATATATATATATATATGTGCTTCAATTTATAAAAGAAAAACGTTGTCTTACACTTACTTTGTTCTTGTAATTAAAAGGGAAAAATACCGTTCTTACACTTATTTCGTTCTTGTAATTTAAAGGGAAAAATACCATACTATAACAGATGTTTGATACATATGGCTTTCGTCTTTCAGCATCTGTTCCAGCCAGGAGAAAAAGGGAAATAAATCATTGTTTTTGGGTATTACTATAGTTATTAGAAATTAATTTTAGCCTTAAAAGAAAAAATGTGCAAGGTCCTATTAGACCTCATTATCAAGCATGGGGTGTTAACACTGACGTGAGGAAACAAGCTTTGCCACTTAGCAGCTTGGACACTTGTCAAGCATCAAAAAGACTTTCAACCATGAGCTGTCTACAATCTTCCCACAGAGTTATTTTCTAAAAGGCGGTTAAACTTCTCAGCTTATCTGGTTATCTTGTATATCTATATATATACAAAACACTTGTAATGAGAGGTTTTTGGATGATACAAATCCTGGAGACAATATTATCTCTCCTTGTTCCTCCTTTTGTTCGAACTCTCTCCAACTCTTTTCTTTCTATATTTGTTATTTTTATTTTATCACATCCCATGCAGATTTCTCTCTCAGATCTTTTTATCCAAATCTGCCCATCTAAAGTTTGTTTATTGTCTAACAAACTCCAACAAAAGCATCATAACATCATCTCTCTAACTTTTCCCACACATCCCATCACCTTTCTCTCTAATCGAGGTCATTAAATTCTCTATTTCTCTTTCGTTAATACCAAAACTTTATAAACCATCTTCTTTAGCTATTAACCTCATTATTTATATCTATATTACTTCATCCTTCTTCAATATCCATCTGTGGTCTTCGTACACAAGACTTAGTGTCCAAGTCTCTATTCACACTCACACGTACACAGCTTAATATATATGTGTATACACCTGCATATATATATATAGGCACCAATTCAGTAANTTATATTAAAAAAGGGCGCGTCTACAGTAGGGGCGCCCCTACGTAGGGCCCTGTCTATTCACCGTTGGATGAGAATCTGTATATAAATAAATTCTCCATAGATTCCCGTTATTCCCCACAGATTCCCATCCAACGATAATTAAGGCATGACCCTACGTAGGGACGCCCCTACCGTAGCCATCCCCATTAAAAAATAGGAGAGAAAAACATTAATGATGCACGTCTTTTTATGCATTTCATTTTAGCCGTTAGATTATTGTTACAATGATCTAACGGCTAAAAAAAAAATACCTACACATAGGTAAAAAAAAAAAAAATACCTACCGGATTGGCAACCATATATATATATACACATATTTACACATTCATGTACCTATATTATTTTTATTTTTATTATTATTATACAGATTTTGGGAATACTGAGCTACTCACTTATTATTTTCTATTGTTCCAAATATTTGTAGAGTGCTGATTTTATATATTGTGCTAACATTTAAATTCTGCACTTTAAATATTCGCAGACTCGTGACTCTGAGTCGTTTAACAAGCTGAGTTGTAGTATATACGACCTTTGTTTGCAACCGTTCACGTTAAATTCAGTACTTTTATTTTCTTTTATCTTTGACAAAATGGCTGGAATCACTTATGTCAAAAATCTAATTTTCTAATTATTTGTTTTCAGTATTGTTTATTTATATTTCTAACTGAATGGTTGAAATCACCTATGTCAGAAAAACTAACGATCTTTTTTTTTGTTTCTGACCAAATGACCGGTATCACCTGCGTCAGAAACACTTGCTATCTAACATGTGGTGATGGTCATTAAAACCACCCACACCTGTTTACTTGCAAGTTGAGCTGTCAAAGACGCCAATAATTTTCTAACACGTAAAATTGTATCGTTACAATTTTTCACAATCATTTTCTCTATTTTCTACCATTATCTTGCTTATCATTAATTAAGTGTTCTTATACTTAATTAATTTCTCCTTAATACAATAAAAAAAAAAACCTCGGAACAATCATATTGTATAGTCTGCCACCTGTCATTTGGACAATCGGCTACCTGTCATTAGACCATTTCTGCTTTCAAAATAGGATGTGCTAGCCAATATAACTGAGAAAAGCAAATAATTTGGTCTTTACAATATT
>JXTC01000065.1:381168-435872 GCA_002914845.1 Trema orientale
CATTCATACACTAATGATGAAGATCATGGAGATTGGAGATAGAGAGGTAAGAGAGCGTACTCTTAGCAAAAATGACAGAAAGGATCAAATAATAGATATGTAAAACTATGAATTTGATATGTACAAACAATAATGTATTTATAAGTGAATATGTAATACCTACATGAAAATGTGAATTGTATGTAGTGAAACTAAATTTGGTTTAGTGCATTAGAACCTTTCATATCAATTTATTAGTCTCACTTTAACGAATTAAATTTTTGACCTGTGTGAATTAGCTTGGTCGGAAAACTAAAGAGCACAAAATGAAGTCAGAGATCGGAACGGTGCGTTCTGGGGCATTAAAGGCGCGTGAAGTTTAATGTTTCCTGTACGCGCACAAGAAAGCGGAAGCAACAACGCAACGAAAAAGTTGTAACAGCTTTTTATTCCCTGATGTAAAAATGGGGAGCAGAAAAGCAGCAAAACAAACAAACAAACAAAGGGTAAAAATGTCATTCTCTCTCACCTAGTCGCGCGCGGATTCTATAACAAAGCCTCTCATCTATACTCTCATCTACTCCTCCTTTCTCACTGAGCCAGATAGTACTAGCTCTCCAATAATGGCGGCAAGTGGTACATTTTTTTGTGTAAATTTTTAGTCCCAATTCCCCAACCCGACCCTTCTTTTGGATCCCCACAAGGCCACAACTAATTAACATTCTAATTTCTGTGACAATGAAGACACGCAAAATCATATACTAATCATAACAATAAACTTACTTATAGTTGTTATTGGTGATTAAATTACCAAGAGACTTGAGGTACACTATTTGAAGCGCCACATGTTACATGAGTCGTCAAGTTTATAGTAACTTTATTTAGATTTATTAATCAAACAATTTTGATATCTTAGACTTACCACTCAAATTACACATCATATTTTAATTTGTATTCTCTCTCTCTTGGTCAGATGTCTTACCAATCCAAGTACAAAGGTAATTCTCAAAGACTACAAACAAAATAATGTTCATGTTTATAAGTTTCTATAATAGCCAACGAATTAATACGTTCGACCAAATTATGTTTTTTTTTTCTTTTCTTTTAACATCATACTATTATTAATATTGTATCTTCCATCAACTTCTTGTAATTACGTTGTTTCCTTTATTGAGTTGAGCTCTTCTTCAAAATTTCCAATATTTTCTTCTGGTGTTCCTACCATGTTGGTAATGGAATAAGATTATTATAATGGTAAACACATGATGTTAAAAAAGTTAAGTATCTCCCACGAATTGAGAGGTAAAAAAGACGTTGAATTTCTGAACTCGTAAAGTTGTTCCTTGATAATTCAGTGACTTGAGAATATATATACACAAGGCGGATGCTATAGTAGCAAAACATTTTTTTAAGGAAGAGAATATTTAATTTACATCAGGAAGGTCAGCGAACTAATTAAAGTTTCAAAGGCTTTAATTTATTATTATTAGAACTTTAGACCATTTCGGCTTGTAAAATATGATGTGTTAGTATAGTATACCTGAGAAAATGAAATAATTTGTTCTTACCTACAATATTATATACTATGGTCACTCTTTCTAGAGGAATAGATCGCTTTATAAGAAGTACTGCTCTTGTAGATGTAGGTGTAGCAATATTTGTCCGTGCAAATTATGGGGACTGTTATTGCTTTTTTCGCTTTGCGCCTCCAAAAATAGCATTCATACACTAATGATGAAGATCATGGAGATTTGGAGAGAGAGAGAGAGAGAGAGGGTACGTACTCTTAACAAAATGACAAAACGCTACACTCTCTCCTTTATAGGAAAAAAAATAATAGATATGTAAAATATGGATTTATTCTATACAAACAATAACATTATTCCAAGTAAATATGTAATACCTTCATGAAACTTTATGGTTTAGAGTGAATTGTAAAGCAGTGGAATTAAATTTAGTGTACTGCATCATTAGAAAAAAAATAAAAAAAAGGGACTTATAACAGTTTTATGAGTCTCAATTTAACGAATTAAATTTTTGATACCCATATATATAAGTTAATCTGTGTGAATTCAGATTATAGTTATAGAACCTATCATTGTATCCAGACTTTAAAAAAAAAAATTAAAAAAGAAAGAGAGAAAATTCTTTGATGCTTCCTGCACGCGCACAAGAATGGAGGAGCAACGAAACAACCGAAAACGTTAGTAACAGCTTTTACATTCTGTGATGCAAATATGGGGAGCAGAGAAGCAACAAAAACAAACAAGAAAAGGGCAATAATGTCATTCTACCCTCACCTGTTCACGTAGTCTATAACAAAGCCTTAGCGGCCTGGCCTCCTCTCATTGTCAACCTTTTCAGCGTGATTCCGTACAGAATGGAATAGAATACTACCACTACCACTACTACTACTACTACTCTCTCTCTCTCTCACACTGAGCCAGCTAGTACTATCTCTCCATTAATGGCGACGTCTTCGTCTCTGGTAGTACCCAGTGAAGGAAAACCCAGCAAAGGAACTGGCCGTACTGTTTCTGGCTCTGGTTCTGATGGTCATGGCGAAAGGCACTCTTGCGTGTCTCGTGCGCTGAACCTCCCGGGCATGGTTCAGTGGGGCAACCGCCGAAGTGTCCGCTTTCTTTCCAGGCACGAAGAAGAGCCAGAAGTACCAGATCTGGAAGCTCAAACGGTTCAACAAGATCAAAAAGATGGTGATGAAGAAGAAGAACAGGTGGTGGAGGCCGTCAAATGTACTCGCTCCTCTGGCAAGAGAAAGCTCCACCACGGTGAGAGCAGTACTAGAAGAACAAGCATTAGTACTAGTAGTTCTCGTGCTCAAAAGCTTGTCAAGAGATCCAAGCAACTCAAAAACTCCATTCACAGATGGTCTGCACATAGGTATATCTAATTATATATATGTATATGTATGCTTTTTCTTTGGTATTTTTGATGATTTAAGCTAACAAATTGAAATGGGTTTGTGATGAACATCTATATTATAATTTATCAGGTACAAGATGGCAGAGCAGAACATGTTGAACATCATGATAGCCAAAGGTGCTGTGCCCGGGAACCCGGTTCAGAGAGCTGCCTTGAGAGCTGAGGCAAGGAA
Organism: Trema orientale; assembly: GCA_002914845.1. Taxonomy (NCBI): domain Eukaryota; kingdom Viridiplantae; phylum Streptophyta; class Magnoliopsida; order Rosales; family Cannabaceae; genus Trema; species Trema orientale. The sequence continues at coordinate 384,263 of JXTC01000065.1, forward strand.
GCTCATCGGGGACACGGGTTTACTCGACCATCTGCTCAAGCATATGGCCGGAAACGTGGCTCCCGGCGGGAAGTACAGATTCCGGAGACGGCATAACTCTGATGGGGCCTTGGAATATTGGATTGAGTGTGCTGACTTGTTTGAAATAAGGAGGATGGCTGGAGTCACTGATTCGTACTGGATACCTCCACCCGGGTGGAAACCCGGAGATGATCCTACTCAGGATCCTGTTTCTGCCAGGGAGTTGAAGGAAATCAAGACAGAGATGGCCAAGATTAAAAGGTACATTTATTTGGGTTTTTGTTATTTTAATCTATGGCTTCCTTTTTTATTTGGTTTTTTATTATTTTCTTTTTCTTGGCTTAATTTGTGTTTATCAGGTGTATTCAGGAACTGGGTTCTAAGAAGCTTGAGGAGGAGCCTTCTTCTTCTTCAACCAGAGAACTCAGGTACAAATAATGTTATCTAATGCTTGTTCGGTTTATTAAACTTTGTTTTACTGATTAATTTCTATTCCTTTGTCGGTGTTGATATTTTCGTCATTGAGATTCTGGTCTTGTTGGGATTATAGGAGTCTTCTTCTTGGCTTCAAGAAACCAGAGGAGGATTTGGACCGAAATTCTACCATCACAAATGTCGATATGGCTGAATATGAGGGTTATTTCCTGTTAATGAAGGTAATGATAACAATAATAAAAGAAAAATGTGCACGTTTGGGGAACAATGAATATAGGACTATGTTCGTTGGGCTTGATGACCCTGTTTAAGAAATGTCTAATACTCTCTTCTGTTGTTTTTGGTTTGGCAGAAAGCACTTATGGAGTTGGAGAAGGAAAAGGCCAAAATTGACAAACAATTTATGGAAATGTCCGAGTATTTGAACATCATGGAGGTACCACAATACATTTTTTAACGGTGTAAATCACTTAAACATCTTATATTAAAGGACATGAAGCATATATGTTAATGCATACATTCGGCAAGTCCAGAATGTTAGGTAATGGGACCAAAAGAGTAATATTTGTTTGGTTTTTCTGATTCAGTTGAAAGCATATTAGCATTGATAGATTTAAGTTTTCCTCCTTTGTAATTATTGGTTTCTTCTGAGAGTTGAACAGTACGGAACCAGTTCCTTAAGATAACCATTTTCGTGAAGTATTTATAAATGAATGAACAAGCATTTATATCAGTGATATTATTACTTGTTGTATGATGATTAATGCAACACGCAATTTTGTAGGAACAATTACTGATATGGAAATCAAGAGGACTATTGTTGGACTCTGAAATATGGGAGAGAAGCAAAGAGAGTGGAGAAAATGGCAAATCAAGTGACGAGGGAGGTGACAAGGAGCCTGCAGCCAGTGCCACACAAACAGCGGAAGCCAGGGCAGCAAAGATACAGAGATTGAGGAGTGGTTTCAGGATTTGTAAGCCACAAGGGTCCTTCCTGTGGCCAAATATGCAGGTTACTAACTCTCAGTCAGATTACCCCCATGTTGTCGAAACCCCACCCTCAGCCTCCTCTTCCACCCTCTCACCGGCACCCTACCTCTTCTATTTGCCTCAAACTCCCCATCCACCTTGCCCTCTCAAGCCAGTGCCTTTCAGATTTCCCACATTGAGTTCCATGCCACAAGGCTGTCCTTCCCTTGATACTCCTCTTCCAAGGACCCCTAGTACACCGCTCATCAACCTGAATGAGTCCCCAAAGGATGCTACTGAGTTTTGAAAGTCTTATAGTTATGATCAAACCTTAAGCATTATAATGGTATTATTCAATTAAAGAAAAAAAAAAAGTGACAGTTATGTGACTAATACTAAAAGAAAAAGAAAAAGAAAAGTATCACAGTTATGGGATTTACATTTTATCCACTTGGCTTATGTAATGCAGATTATTACGGTGTTCTTTTGGAGAAAAACATCATTGGAAATAACTCCATGGATTTTGTTACATTTATTTTTTGCATTCCAAGCATACCTACTTTTAGGACTTTGATAAATTTATTGGTATCCATGTCTTTATTTTAAGTCAAACAAAAGAGCCAACTTGAGTTTAATTGGAAATTACTTTCATGAATTCTTTTTTTGGGCTAATAATTACTTTCATGAAAGTGAAAAGCACATAACCAATGCTTTGCTGAAATGATAATGCAATATATAGCAGTTCGTGGATCGTGGTGTTCTAGTGTCATGGAAGATTGTACACCTATTATTCAAGAACCATTAACAAGAGTTCTCCTCAATGCAGCGCCCGTGGCTAAAATTATAGTAAGGACTTCATTGACTGCTTGTAATTACCTAAAAAAGCCTAAGAGACATGAGCAGAATCTTTAAACAGCCTCAAGTTGACCATGCTAAAACGGCTAAGTTATAACAACATTCTTTTCACATTACATGATTCAAATGCCCCTTCTGCGCCCCTTGTAGAGCACCATGAATTTCTTGGACAACATGACATTCCCTCTACAGTTCAAGTCTAAAGAATAAACACGTTTAGTGTTTGCAACACAATGTTAGTCTATCTTTTCCAAATAGAGGAGCATGCGCGCTTTACTAATGTTCCTATTTGGAACTCCCAATTCGTTTGAATATTGAACATATTTGACGTAAGAAATGATGAAAATGTTTGTTCAACTGATCATTGTAAACTACACCAACAAAAGAATAAACATGGAAGAGTGATGGGAGAGCGACTGAGCCACGAATGTTTCAGTAAGTACTAGATCATCCTTGTTAGAAAGATCTATGTTCTCAAGAAACAAACCCCTTCACCACATCCGCTCTAGGATGCTAATTAAGGTATTTGTCGTGTGTATGGCCACATACTTTTCTGCAAAGTAAAGCTTGATTCTCTATAGGGAAGAAATAGTCGACTGTCTTCTGCAAAGACATGACTCATTTATGTAAGTAAACCAAAGTAAAAGATACGATCCAAATGATGTGAAAGAATTTATAAAAACAAGCAATCCTGAAAAAAGAAAAATGAAAAATGAAAAATGAAAAATAAATTTTTTTTTTAATCTAGATTTAAAACTGAACATATATAAAATCTATGAAGGGATAATTGCAAAAAAATATCATGAAGTTTGGGTGTTCTGTAATTTAAACCCTGTAGTTTGGACTCTGCAAAATAATACTATGAGATTAAGAATTTCTGAAAATTAATACCTTGGACAGATTTTTTGACCAATTTTGGAAACGAAAAAATAATAATATCCTTATGAAAACTAGATTAATGCATATTATTCATCTTAATTTTGAGGATATTATTATATTTTATCAGTTAAAATTATTCAAAAAGTCAACCCAGTGTATTAATTTTCAAAAATTCTTAATCTCAGTATATTATTTTGCAGAGTCCAAACTTCAGGATTTAAAGTACAGAATACCCAAATTTCAGGATATTTTTTTACAGTTATCCCTATCTATGAAATTGTGGTATCACTAAGATATCACTTACCAAAACAATTCAGAGAGAAAGAGAGAGACAAATGAATTTGGCCTGAGCACGAAAGTTTCGTTGTTAAGAATAGAAAGAACAGCATGATATAATAAGCTTAGTGTAAAGCTTTTAAGGAATTAATTAACCTTATTATCTATCGCGTTGCCTAGAATCAAACAGAAACTAGTTATTCTGAAATCACGTACTTCTTTGGAAGCTTATGCACAGATTCAATATATATATATATATCTATTACTATTATAGAAGAATGAATGTACATTGGTAAAATGAGATTTATTCCAACTGTTTGTTAAATATTTTATTATTTTTCTCTTTTAATTCTTATCTTTTCTTTCTCTTGATATGCATATGTATTGGTGAGTTTATTAATTTGGGCCAAGCCCAAATGTCAGGTGCTGCTTCCCTCATTTTTTTTTTTTTTGTTAAATACATTTTTATCATCATATTATTATATATTTTGTTACTCAAATTTTTCTATTTTTATGAATTAATAATTACCAAAAAAATATTGTATAAATAATAGTATAAGTTGATTAACGGGTACGTGTCTTAGGCACGTACTATAAAGCCTAGTATATATATGTGCAGGGTTGATGTGCATGAATCGTACTTGCTTTATGAATCGAAATGAAACAATATGTTAGAATTAAATTAATCACGTCAAAAAGGAGCAGTTGGAGTTGGATTCGAGAGTAGTAGAATGGAGACTCGAGTTGTTGAGCCTCAAGGTTATGGAACTTGCAACTTGGTGACACGGCGGAGATAAGAAAGTTGAGGGAATGAGAATAAGAATTGCACGCATCAAAGCTTGGCTAAGGAATTAAAGATATAATTAAACTTTGAGCCAAAATTTCTCCTCAATGCCAATTTTCTAGGACTTGATCCAATTTCAAGGGATTAGTAGTGTTGTGCGATCTGAAAGACGAGTACAAATCTACAGTCAGTCAAATAACTAATCTCGCCCGTTCAATAAATATGTGACCTGAAATAGCAAGCAGAACATGGCCAATATACACGACCAGATTCCTCAAACTCGCCAAGATGCGACCTCAGCTGAGTGCTGAGAACAAATTCGAGGATTCATACTCCAACTAAATATGCGAGCTAGGACGAATTAACTACTACCTGGAAACTATGGAATAAAAGTGGGAAAAGCAACATCAATCATAATTATCAAAATTGTCACCTAAACTTATCAAGATTAGGTATTTTGGGAAGCCTAATTTTCCTCCAAAAATCCCACTTCGTGTAAATAGTCCTACTTCCCCAACTATAGATAAATGGAAAATGGCGTGTAAAAAAACAAGAGAATACACTAATAATACTCTCTCTCTCTCTCTCTATATACCACATATATAATAGATGTAGGCCAAATTATTCTTAGCTGAACCACTCTAATTTTGTGTGTCGTTCATCTAAATTCTTGTCGTTCATCTAAACTCTTAACGTTTAATATTATTTTTCCAAAAACACATATCTTAGTTGTTATATCAATTTTTAATATCAACAAGTAGCATAACCAATTCTCAACATCTGAGTTGTCCAGGACTCAATTCTCAAATTTTGCTTACATTTCCAAGCCTTATTAGCCAATTTACTTATCTCGATATATATAGGTAGGTAGCGAGCTTAGGCATGTTCTAGTACTATATAACCACATATATCATTTTTTTAATAGAGGAATACTAGTGATATTCTCTTTTACATTCTCTTTTGTATTCTTTCAATCTCACTGCTTGAGACACGTGGATGTTACTACGATTTGTTGTATTATTAAAATATTAAGCTGTATAGTAGAATTCATGTGTCGGATATGAGACTAAAGAGTGTAAAAGAAAGTGAGAAAGAGAATGCATTTAACATATAGAGAGAGTCCTATGTTCCAATCTCCTAATTCTTAAATTTTAAAAAATAAAAAGGGAGGAGAATATACAAGTTCCCGCCATCCACGTGTACCGCGGCTACTTTCGAGAAATTAACGAGAAAACAACCATAACGTGAAAAACTTCGGGACGATTTTGTAATTCGAATAACTTTTGTCTCTCCACCAACCAAGTGTCAAAATCCTAATAGTCAACGTAAATAGTCAAATTCCATTTACAACGTGTCATCCCGCTTTAGTCAAAAGGATTCTATTCGCAACGCTTCCTAAAATCAGTGGATTCGACCGTACCAAATTGAGCCTCAACCTTTCTTCCCCAAAATTGCCTCAAATTCAATTCAAACACTTGAAGTTGCTCTTCTGCAAAAGTCGAATCGCCCTATTCCAAAACTTGTTTCTCTTCGAGAATACTCTCACACACACACACACATATATTTATATATATACGGAAATATCTTCTTCAATGGAATTCACAATATCTTCTGGTCTGCCCAAATCGTCTCTTTCACTGGCTCCCTCTTTCCCCATAACTCGCTCCAAATCGCAAGCTTCAGCTTTATCCAATCCTTCCCACCTCCCCAAGCCATTTTTCAAATCCAGAAGCTTCAGCATATTCCCTCTCGTCTCGCGCCAAAACCGGCCAATCAGATCACAAAGCTCCAACCCGGCAGCTGACAATGGCTTTGTTCTTGAAGATGTTCCTCACTTGACCAATTTTCGCCCAGATTTACCGGTATCTTTTTTCTTTTGGGTCATCATTTACATATATATATGCATATGCGTCGTGTTGTGTAATATATTATTAATCTCTATTGCAAATGGTATTTAGATATAATAATCGTTCTTGTTGTGAATCAGACATATCCAAATCCTTTGCAAAATAGCCAAGCTTATGCGATTGTCAAGTAAGTTTTATTGTTTCTTTGTTATGGAGTTTTATCTTGATCATCTCTGAGGATTTGGTTTTCTACAGCCCATTACACATTTGAGCTTTCTATTTCCATAGGCAAACTTTTGTAAGGCCAGAAGATGTGGTTGCAGAAAGAGTAAGTGCCCTTTGCTGCATTCACTTGTTTAAGCGTTTTTTTTCTTTCTTAGCTTTGACAGTCTCATTGGCCAATTACTTGTAATGGGTTACCCTTTATTTATGATTTTCCTCGCAAAATTTATATGGGTTCAGATTGTTGTTCAAAGGGATAGTCCCAGAGGAGTGCATTTTAGGCGCGCTGGGCCGCGAGAAAAGGTACTAATTTCCTCTAGGAGTTAAAATTTGGTCTTTTTGGTTGATCAAAGAATGGTAAAAAAGGATCTTTGGTTAATGCTTAGGTCTATTTCAAGTCAGATGAAGTTCGTGCTTGTATAGTGACTTGTGGAGGTTTATGCCCCGGGATTAATACAGTGATCAGGGAGATAGTGTGTGGCTTGAGCTATATGTATGGCGTTGAGGATATACTTGGAATCGAGGTGAGTCTGATGATCATTTTCTTATCAAATTACTGCCATGTATTTCATTGTTTTTGCAGTTTTTGACCTCTGTTTTGGTACTAATGAAAATTTTCAGGGAGGGTATAGGGGCTTTTACTCTAAAAATACATTGAGATTGACACCTAAAGTAGTAAATGACATTCATAAGCGTGGTGGCACCTTTCTTCGCACTTCGCGAGGAGGTCATGATACCCACAAGATAGTTGATAACATAGAAGACCGAGGAATAAATCAGGTAGATCTCTTTTGCGTAACCATCGGGGTCCCTTTTTACAAAACTTAAAGAGCAAAAAGTACAGTTTTTAAGGAAATAAATAACAAGAGAAATTTAACGATATTTGTTTAGGTTTATATCATTGGAGGAGATGGCACTCAAAAAGGAGCAGCTCTAATATACAAGGTGACTGATTCCTCAATAGCAAATTTGTTTCCTTCAAACTGGTTTTGATGGAGTTGTGTCCATAGCATATTATGACATGAATGTATTTTGTTTAAGGAAGTCGAGAAACGAGGTCTTCATGTAGCAGTTGCTGGAATCCCTAAAACAATTGATAATGATATTGCCGTAAGTTATACTTAACCATCATTTATAATTGGTATTCACGTTTCTGATTTTCTTTTTTATTAACTTGTGTGTGTGTGCACGCGCACGGGTGGGCTGTGGATAATCCTGATTTCTTTAAAAACTTCACTGAGATTCTTACCTATGTGCAGGAACAAGTTAATTCAGTTCTAAATTCTCAGTACCTTCTGTATTGTCCTAGTAAAATGGGCCAAAAGCTTCAAAATTCTAATTGAGCTAATTTTGATTTTAAAAAAAATTAAATTCGTCATACAAAGTCTATTGTCCTAGTAAAATGGGCCAAAAGCTTCAAAATTCTAATGCAGCTAATTTTGATTGAAAAGATTAAGGCCCCGTTTGTTTCAACCATTCCATTCCATTGGAATGGAAAATCTATTTGAACGTGTGTTTGTTTCAATAATTCAGTTTTTCCATTCAAATAATCTTTTAGAATGTGTGTTTGTTTCAACAATTCAGTTTTTCCATTCAAATGGTCCATCCGAAAAATTAACCATTGGAATGGTTTTTTTGTGTCTTGAATGAGAATGGAGGGAGGGAGGTGTTTTTGAATGGTCCATTCTAATACTCTTATTCTAATTACAACACATTCCACTATTTTTTCCACATTCCACTATTTTTTCCATTCAAATGCCTCCCATTCCAATTATAACACATTCCACAATTTCTATTCAAATACACATATTCAAATAAGCGAACCAAACAGGTTCTCCTCAAGTTTCATAATCTTAGATTAGTCAATTTTATGGAGCTCTATAGAAATCTTTTGCCAGCGTTAACAAAATATGAGAAAATAGTTTCTTTTTTTTTTTTTTTTCCCTTTCCATGTTCCTTTATCATTTATATTCTTTAGGGTTCTGTACTTTCAAATTAGATTTTTCTTTTTTTTCAGTTTTTATTTACTGGTATGATGAACTATTGCAAATAGGTCATAGACAAATCTTTTGGTTTTGATACTGCTGTTGAAGAAGCTCAAAGAGCCATTAATGCTGCACATGTGGAGGTTGAAAGTGTGGAAAATGGAGTGGGAATTGTCAAACTGATGGGAAGATACAGTGGTAAGTGCATTAGAGTATATATTCATTGAAATAAAATTGTCACCTTTCTTCTAGGAGAATGACTAGCAGTTAATGTTGTGGCTTTCTTAGTATTCATCTCATTAATTTTCTTGTCATTTATTTGGCTTTTTTTCATCGGCAGGATTCATTGCTATGTTTGCAACTTTGGCCAGTCGCGATGTGGTAAGATCTTATCTCTAGTTGACTGCACAGATATATCAAATCTTAAGTTTATAGGGTAAAAGCATGCAGTAGCAATACAGCAATCCTTGTCTGTAATATGAAAAGCAAAAAAAAGTTACGATAGATAAGAACTATTAGGTTTTGGACACATTGTTCTAGTTGTTCTATAGTGCCATCACGAATTAATTATGGAATTGATGGCCTATGATATCATTTTGTGCTTTCTGTTATATTTCAGTTAAATTTAATTAACTGATCTTGTTGTTAGTCATTAGGAATATGACTTTATGTTGACAACAGGTAATGAACCACTGATAGTTGCTGTGACAGGATTGTTGCCTGATTCCAGAGTCGCCATTCTATTTGGAAGGCCGGGGTGGGCTTTTTGAGTTTATTGAAGAGCGGCTTAGAGAAAATGGACATGTGGTAATTGTGATAGCCGAAGGAGCAGGGCAGGAATATGTTGCTCAGGAGATTGAAGCAATTGAGAAGAAAGACGCATCTGGAAACAAGCTCCTCTTGGATGTTGGTCTGTGGCTAACTGACAAGATTAAGGTATACCTTTATGTGTGTTCATTTGTAAGCACAGGAGGCTTTGAACTGGAAGTTATGGTATATACTTTAATTCTACTGATGTAGTTTTATCTGTATTACATGTCACAGGCTCATTTTACAAAGGTTCGGAAGATGGCGATAAATATGAAATACATAGGTATCAAAATTGTGGGTACTACACTCAGATTTTTGGAAAAAAATAGCCAATCGCGAGTTACCATTGAGGGAACTTTGTGAAAGCTATCTTTGTCAATCATGCCAAACTATATAGTTGTATTAAGGGAAATTGGAGAAATTAGACCCATTTGATGGTAAATAGTAACTTTCAGCAAAAGGTGATGTTGAGCGTAGTCAAGTTATAACTTAAAAGACTATTTTTACTATGAGTTTTAAAAAATAGGCCTTTTTTTTTAAAAGTGCCATTTTGCAGAGACCCAAGGACTCATTTTTCTTCAATAGTTCTCGTTATAAATTAATTACTTAATTTAGTTGTATGAAAATCTATACAAATTTACTGAAGAATATTCTGGGCAAAATGATTCCCAAATCAATTCCTCTATAAAAGTTTGATTTTCTTGTTCTTTATCTCTTCTTTACAGATCCTACTTACATGATTCGAGCGATTCCAAGTAATGCGTCAGACAACATTTACTGCACTCTTCTCGCTCAGAGTGCTGTTCATGGGGCCATGGCTGGATACAGTGGCTTCACAGTTGGACCTGTGAATAGCAAGCATGCTTACATTCCGATCTCTGTAAGAACTTCCTCCCATGTCTATTCATGCCTCTTTATCAACTAGTTGCTTAAATTACATTTTATTTCACCACTATGGTATGGTTCAGAAAATTAGTTTCTCTAGAATTGTGATTCATGTCACTGCTGTTAATCGAACAGCTAAAATCGTGAAAATAATGCTCATAAGTCTTAACTACATGGTTGGTTGTTGTATCTCTTTTACTCTTTTCCTTACATTGAATCGAATGATGTCTTTAGTGTTATGCATAAGAAAAGAGTTCGGTAGTCTGCTATCAAACTTATCAGGACAAGCTTGGTGTGGTTTTGCAGCGTGTGACTGAGACGCAAAATACAGTCAAGTTGACGGACAGGATGTGGGCCAGACTTCTTGCATCCACAAATCAACCTAGTTTTTTGGGTTGCAATGATATGCCACAAGAAAGAATAGGCAAGGAGACTATCAATGTGATCAGCAGCTCGGAGATATCTAGTTCATAGATTTTATTGAGCTGTTCACAAATTCAATTGGACCAGCACTATCGATAGAAGCTGTTTGATCCTGTTCGAATTCATTTTGCTTTTATCACCAATGGTTATTGTATTGATAAATTATGTTTGCAATTCTCATAAATTTTACTGATAATTTGATTGTAAAATGATATGGCGCATTACACCGGTTTCATGAATCCGATCATAATGGAACTCTGATAATTTGATTCTTTCACTGTTTGTTGAAGCTTGTATTACTGTTTCCTGCTATAATCTAACTGACACTACAATGTTTCTTACCCTTCAAGCTTATAAATCTTTTGTTTCTAACAAATATGACCACTTAGTGCCTATACGTAGAATTGTACAATTATACGTATTGCGTTATGCACATGAGGTCATCTAGATAAATGCTGGTGACGGCAGCAATAAATTGGGCCAAAACATTGTCCTTGTCCTACTTCTATGAGCTGTGAATTCCCAGCAAGTTGCAACTCGTGGCCATCATATTATTAACTTTTAATGCCCCAGTTGCCCACTAGAATGCATTGTATAATGATGTGTACGGAACAAACAGACAAATCTATTTTTGCAGCTAGGCCCACTTTGGGGTACCTTCAATCTCTTTCGATGCTTTCAGTCCCTCTATAATCTCTTGCGGATAACGTTTTATCAAGTCCCTAGGAATTCTTGTTATTTTGCTAAAAGGGTGCTAATGGGGACTTAGACTCTCAGAATTTTGATGGACTTACAACTACAAGTGGTTCATGTATCATTTCCGAACTGTCTTTGGAAGACATGTCATGACTGAAATACACAAGAGGGGGCTTATTGGTTCCCCTCCCTTAGTCCATGTCCCCCAATTAATCATAGGGCTCTGATTCTTATTGTGAATTTTTCAACCTTAGCTTGTATAGGATCACTAAAGTTTTGGATATGCTTGCGCTGAAAATCAAGGGAAACAAGAAGTCTATTGTTTGACAAATGAGATGGAAAATCTTAAAGAGTGTTTAGCTTGCTTCCCCATCTGGTGGAACTATCTATTCAAAATTATTGCTTGGGTTAAAAAGTTGGGCATAGAGTACATAATTGGGAAAGACAAATTTTTTTTTTTGCTCCGATTGGGAAAGACAATTGGTTATTTTAGTTCTCCCACTTGGATTAATTCAAGATAAATTGTCTTCCAATTTTTTTATTTTTCTTTTGAACAAGTGACAGAGAAAAAAAAGAACTACTAGCCAATAACAAAATATCTTGAATGACAGAATGATGGTGATCGGACTTGTTATTATTGTTATGTTATTTTCATATACCTACACAAACGTCCTAGAACTTGGTGTAGTATAATTGAAGCCCAATCTAACATGTTAAAAATGTTTAGCGTATAGTACATTGAAAGGGGTATAGTACTATTATTACTAATAGGGTCAGGTCTGTCTATGACCACAAAAACTTCTTTATTAACACCGCAGTGATGTTATTATTTCTGTGTTTATAGTAACATGTCATCAAATAAGCATAATGTAAATCAATATCCTTAAGACATATATTTTGTACATAATTCATGAATTTTACAACATTTAACGAAGTCAACGCTGAGTTTTACAATAATTTCCATAAGACTTTCTCCTAGCTCAGCCTTAGGCCATTCGCTAATAATGAAAACACCCCCATTAGATGAGAACTACCGTCCAAAGTAATTTGCAAGTGACGGTGGTGCATCTCAAAGCCGGTGCCACGTGGCAACTGCGGACCAAACTTCGAGTTCGAGAGCTCCACCTCATTCCCACCCAACTACTTTTACACTTTTGCCCCCCCACCCCAAAGCACCAAACGACGCCGTCTTGGAGGTGAGACCTCCGTCCAGGCTCCGACCTCCGTCGTCGTTTTACGCCATAAAACCAGCTTGCGTTGACCTCGCATTGCGTACACGCCTCTCCAATCATTTATCGCCACGTCATCGTACGGGTTCCCGAGATACCGGCCATCGATTACACTAGATTAATCTGAAAACAGCGCCGTCCAACTCCAACTCTGATCATCCGACTCGAAGCTCTCGGGTTCCGGAGCCTCTTCCGGCGCCGACTTCCTCCTCTTTCGGGTCCGACCCGTATTCTCCGGCGGGTCGGATTGCCCGGCCTCCAGCGGGAAATTCAGGATTGCTTTCCGCCCCCTCATCTTGAACGCGGCACAGTCATAGGCCTTGGCGGCGTCCACGTCGGTGTCGAACGTCCCCAGCCAAACCCGGCTCCCTTTCCGGGTCGGGTCACGGATCTCCGCGGCGAACTTCCCCCACGGCCTCCGCCGGACTCCCCTGTAGTGCCTTCCCTCGCCGGAGTACTCCGTCGTCTTCTGAGACGGCGACTTCGAGACGACGAAAGATCCCGGCGACGCTAAGTCGATAAGGTCGGTTTCGGATTTGGGTTCCAAAATCAAGTCCGGGAAGTGATCTGGGTCGTGGGTAATCGGGTTCGAAACGGGGGAATTGGAGTCGGATTCGGATTGGGAGTACTCGGGTTTGACGGGTTGGAGCTGATAGGAGGAACACGTGGTGGTAGAGGTAGAGGTAGAGGTAGAGGTAGTGGTAGCGAGTTTTGGGGTGTAATTAGAGGCACTCAAAGTGGTAATGAAGGCATCTGTAGAGGTAAAGTCACCTAGGAGATGTTGCCGAATCAGTTCTAGAGTTGAGAATTCGTCTACTTCTTCCATTTTTTTTTTTTTTTTTCTGTTGTTGTTAATCTTCTCAAGTTGATGCTAGCAAAGAAACTCAAGGACTATATATATTTATATTAGGGTACATGTATGTATAATATAGTGTGTGTGTGTATGTATTTATATATATGAACATTGGCACGCAGAAACAGATTCTGATTATGTCCAATCATAGAAATCGACATCAAATTTAATGCGAAACCAAACTAAAGACACCGGGGGCTTAACTAGCTAGCTAAAATTACGTATTAATTCTATATATACACGGTTTTCACTCTGATGCTTTTGCAACATATCTGATCAATTCTCAAATTGAATTGTATTTTATAAGTAAGAAAGAGACGTAAAGCACATTTTTATTTATTATTTAAAAGAAAAAAGAAAAAAGAAGAGACGTAAGCACTTCCCCTCATTACAAAAATGAAGTAATGAACAAACTTATCTAGCTCTAGTTGTCCGCTAGTGGGTTTGACATTATTCATCAACGTAACGTGGGACCAATGGCAAAATGACATACACATAACAAACAAGGATTTTTGCAAGTAAACATTTCTATATATATATATATAGTTTTTTTGTTTCTCTAAAAATTTAAATTCCATTTTTAGAGGTTTTTTTTTTTCGTCTTGAACTATATGTAGTTTGTATCAGTAATACTTTGCCACATGGTATACAAGGGAAAAAGGTAGAAATTGGACAATGACTTCAAATGTTGTCAAAATGCGCGCTTAACTAAAATGGGTATACCACCGATGGGGGTGGTTTGATGATAAGGTGGTAACAAGTAGAAATAGAGATCGTGAGTTTGAATCTTGGTAACTCTTTTGGGAGTGTTAGATGTGAAGGATTATTTCCTGTCATTTCAGAATTTGATGGATTAGAGTGTCCACATTTACACCATATGTATGTCTTACCAAAAATTACATTCGGTGGGGCTAGGATGACGCGTCACCCAATGGGATAAGACTCGCCCGAAGGATTCTCAGCGAATATTTCTGTTAGCGGGTTGAAAGCTCCTATCGTCACGCTCAGAGAGAGATATCACTCTAATCGTCCTATTCCTCCTTGTGAAAAAAAGCAAGGGTATATTGTAAAGCCAATCATTTATTTTTATTTTTTATTTATTCTTTTTCATATTATAAATGACAAAGTGAAACACTCTATACATTGAACGTAAAAATGAGCAAAGCCCTCAATTTAATTAATACCTTAGCCCTATGGCATATATAAATATATATTTATATATAAGGTGGGACCAATATGGAAAAACGACACGGAAGGGATATATAACAAAGAAGGTTTTGCAAGTGGGCATAAAAGGTGGACCTATAACAATGCAACTAATTAATAAGCTTCATATCAATTTAATAAATTTTGTGACCCTACATACTATAAGCTATGAAAGGCTGTTGTCACAAAGTCGGAGCTGTCATGGATCCAAAACAACTAATCCGGGACATATCATAATATCCGAACTCGAGCAATTGGGACTAGCACAGTAATCCATACGTGGCATAGTACAATATACTTAAAGTATTTAGTTTGGTAATTATCTAATAATTTTTCAATTTATGGAACCAATTATTAAAGTACCTCTGATTTTTCTGATCATATTTTTAGTTATCTTGCTATATAGAAAACAAACATTATCGTCGATCGCGTCCATTCCTGTCCGTGTGTGTACAGATATATAATCACGTTCGATCTAGTAAGCTCTACAATATTCAAACATATACATTGAGAAATATATATATATATACACACATTCACATATAGGTGAAAAATATCAAAGTGGTGTGTGTAAACAAGCTGTACATATTACACTACTATACAATTAGCTGAAATTCAAATCGTTTGACTTGTTACGATGGAGTTGAATTGAAGAGATTACCTAAATATCTCGTTTAGACAATAGTTTAATATATATTTTCGACCTCCCGCGCACCCTGCTCACCATTTTGAGCCTTTTGTTTTTGTCAAACAGCTGGAACGTTACAACTTGAACTTTGTCATATCATTGACAAAATTTCCTTTTTTGAAAAAAAAATATATAAAGAAAATAATTATAAAAGTAAAAAGAGGACCGACGACCGGCGTCTCCTTTTAGCAAAATGTTTGTCAAAGTGGGATACGGCCGGTCAAACTGAAAGTAGTTAATTAATTTTTTTTGAAAAAATCAGATTTGTGGACCATGCATGCATGGGTACTAATTATTATAGCTGTAAAAAATAAATATAAAAACTCCTCTAATTTTATCCTACTTTTGGCCAAGTGAATAAGCATTAAAACATACCATTTTACACTCCATTCCAAATTAATTAAGTGATTCAAATTGAAGAAGAAATTTCTAGCACATGCTTGTTGATATGTCACTCTTCTCGGTTATATATTGAGAGCGTAGCTAATTAATTTGTTGCATGCTTAAGTTTGCTGTAACTCATCAATAGGCTCAGATGTATTAGCTACTCCAGCATGTAACATAAGCATAATTCGAGTTCAAACTTTACGGCCCTAACAAAATTATGTAATATGTAGTGGATCGGCATCCAAATTAAATATTAAATTTAAGGAGGGTGAGTCTGATTATTTTACATTTATTTTTTGAAAAAAGTTACAAACCCAAGTAAGAAAAATCTTTCCTTAATTTTGTGTCAAATTCCCTTTGTGAAAGCACAAATATCAAATTCCCTTTGTGAAAGCATAAATAAACCCTTAAATGTCGATGAGTAATAAAAATAGATAACCTTAGACATTTGCGAGACCAATTAATGGAATTTGACACAAAAGTTAGGTTTTTATAGTCCCACGAAATTCCAAACCACGTATCAGATCTCTGACAGACCAATATATTTGACATATAGCAGCTATATATAGCCATTGCGAGACCAATTAATTGTAAAGATAAAACCTATGCGTGAAAGATCGACTAGCCGTATCTGTAGCCGTTTCAGTCGGTTATTCTTGTTTGGGAATTCACAGCCAAAGTTGAGTTTTTGGGCGGCACAGCCACTAAGATTTTCCTCTCATTAAAAGTCTATGCGTTTTGCATAACATCAGCAGGAGGATTCTTTTTTTTTTTTTGGGACCCATACTATATGTTTATATGTCAAATTCTTAGTTTTGTTAATATGTCAAGCTAATTATCTTATTTTTAATGACAAACTTAATTTTGTTTGTGTGTATTCATATAATTCTTATAACTGTAGAGAATAGTGGTTTAATAAATTAATTCGGTATTGGAACTAATTAGGTGCCATTATAATAAGAAGGTAATTAAAGTACACACGTACGATGGGGAAAGAGCTCGTGTAAAGTCAAGACGAATTTATAATGTACTTATCATCTAATTATTGTTTTTTTTTTTGAAAATATCTAATTATTGTTTTAAAAGAGATATTATATATTATTAGTTTTTCTCAAAATCTTAGGCTAATTCTGTTTGTATATATAACAAGGAGGTAAACTATATATATATACATATGCATATCAATAGTAATTGTGTTACACTATTAATATTGATGAACTAATTAGTACTACTAGCTAGCGATCAAGCTCAAGAGAAGAAGCAAATACTAGCAGCATCATATTGTTATCCTGGACCAGATTCCGAAGCAATGTTGCTCATTCGTTTCGAGCAATGTTATGAGACACTGGTGGTACCCATCACTACAATAACATATCTATATGTCACTGAATGATTTAATTAATAAACTGGGTCCCATGTGAGTCAACCTGAATTATAATTATGATTAGCCAATGATAGACTGATATATCATTGTAGTGCTGAGCACCAATGATGTTCCTTATCATTATTCATTTTAATAAAGAAAATAATAGCACTGTTCTCTTGGTTTGTGCTGTCTTGTTGAGAAACTTGAATAAATTGCAGTTGCTTCACTATCATGATTGAAGACGTACGACTCCTGTATCTGAGAAACAGTAACTAAAAAAGTGCTTCTAGAATGAACTTTTTTCCCCCCCTTTTTTCTACAGTATAGTAATTAAGATCGATATAAAGTTTTGATTAAAGCAGAGTGAAAGATATTTCAGATATTAAGTATTGCTTTTGTTAATATATACATCTCTCTAGCAAGAGAGCGAAAACAAATGATATCAACGAAAGTAATGCATGTCACTTATATTATACAGGTCATTAATTCTTGTAACGGATGCATACCATTAAGAAAAGTAACCAAATGCAAGATATAAAATTATAAAAAAGAAAAAGAAAAACCAAATGCAATATAGAAATAATATCTTCACCAGCCTAATAGTTAATATATATTTGGTTTCATACGCAAGCTAAGAGAAGTGTAATTCCAGCAAAATCCCAAGATATGTGTCTCACGATAATCAAGAGGACAAGAAGGTTTCCATATTTTTCATTATTAACTTCGTGGGCTTTTGTTTTTTTTTTTTTGCTCTAGAATTAACTTCGTGGGCATTAGGAAAAGGTAACTGAATGTGATCACTGCATACGCATATATTATAATTGAGAATTGACAAATAATAGAAGTAAGGGATTAAAGTACATTATATATCATTATCATAATAAACGAATAAACAAATTCAATCCTCAACCATACTGTGCTTACATCATAGTCCACAGACTTTAAGCCTTTTGTAGCTCCTGTAGTTCTAAAAATAAAAGAACAGATACAATATTTCATATGTCATCATATTGCAAATACCTCTCATATACGTACATATATACATTTTAAACCCAACCAAGAAAAGAAAAAGAAAAAAAGAAACCCTAACGACTGAACCTTTGACTTTTCTTGCTTAGATAACCATAAGTTGAGAATATCCAAAAGAAGGGTGAGGAGACATGGGTGATAACGGAGGCACTGTAAAAATGCCCTTAACATCTTTACTGTCCCAAACTGACGTCCAACTTGACGGCGTTAAAGGGCAAATTGCACCATTTCCGTTACCGTTAGTAGTCTCCGTCGACGAGCTCATCACCTCCTGATCGGACGTCGTCGACGTCTCCGTTAAAGTCGACGACGTTTCTTCCTTCTTCAACTCCTTCCCCTCGCTCACATCCTCATCCCCTTCTCTCCCCCTTTTCCGGTCACCGCCACTCGCCGGCGCGTGCACTTCACTCTTCGGAGCCGGCGTCTTCCCGGCCTCCAGCGGGAAATTCAGTATCGCTTTGCTACCGCGCATCCTGAAGGCGGCGCGGTCGTAAGCTCTGGCGGCTTCGATGGCGGTGTCGAATGTCCCGAGCCACACCCGGGAGCCGCGGCGGTTAGGGTCGCGAATCTCCGCCGCGAACTTCCCCCACGGACGCTTCCTTACGCCCCGGTAGTGCCTGCTATCAGGAGGGCTAGAAGAAGCACTAGCCGTCGCCGGAACCGGAGCCGGCACCGACGCCGGCACCGGAGAGATCGAGCATAAGCCTGCCGGTGGTATCGCCACGTTTATCGTGGGGCGGCGCTGTTTCAAACTCGAGGGTTTCGGCGGTTTCGGGTAGGGTTTGGTTTCGAACTCGAAGCCATGATCATCATGAGTTTCTTCTTCCTTTGGCACTTTGAACCATTTGTTATGACCGTTATTGTCCGAGACAGAATTAGGTTGTTGGGGGATTTGGGCCGTACAGAGGTTGAGGCCGTTGATAAAGCTGTCCATGGAAGCAAAATCATTCAGAAGATGTTGCCTTATTAGCTCTAAAGTAGAAGCTTCGCCTTCTAGAGCCATGATAATATGATATGTATTATATTAATTAGTGTAGTATTCGATTAAGTTTGAGGGAGTTAGAGAATTAGAAAGAGAGTTTAGAAATTGAAGATGATGAGAGAAGATTGAGTAGTGAGGGAGCTGGGGGAGTGTGGAGATGTGGTATTTAAAAGGGAAGAATTTTAGTAAAGTGGAAGAGTAAATAGGTGAGTTTCACCTCAGCTTCCTAGTTAGAGATTGGAACCAACACTCTGGCCACTTGGGGGATG
Source organism: Trema orientale (assembly GCA_002914845.1). Lineage (NCBI taxonomy): Eukaryota > Viridiplantae > Streptophyta > Magnoliopsida > Rosales > Cannabaceae > Trema > Trema orientale. The sequence goes on from JXTC01000065.1 coordinate 403,359, forward strand.
GGGCTAAGCTATCCATTACCGGTTCACTTTTGTTTTTATCTAGATTTTTTTAAATGACAATTATTATAGTGGAGGGTCCAAGTCTCCAATTTCACGTTTCCTGGCTACTTCCGGTTAAGCTATCTTTTTTGAAAGATATAAGCACTTGTAATAAAGTTTGGATGGTTTAGAACTCTAGTGTTAAAAATCTGTTGCAATCAATATTAGAATATTATATGATCAAAACATCACGTGCTTATTAAAATTTCTTTCAATTAAGTATGTCTTGATTAACCTACTGGGTATGTTTATGTTGAAAATTTGGACTATGTAACGTATATATAGTAATAAAATTAATATTGTAAGAATGCCTTTTGTTTGCTTATTACGGAGGAGCTGATCAAATGGTTAACTAGAACGCAGTCATAATATTCTATTAATTAGCTGGATACATGAATAGCGCATCATCCTGACCACAGAGATACATACCACTAATAAACAATAAAAAATAAATAAGCCGCTAAGTACGCACACACAAGTTGTGGATAGCTTGTGTGCTTATCCCAAACTAGATGTTAAGCTGTTAATTTCAGCTATAGCCTCCGAACAATGGCCAGTTATAAACTTACACTTGAATAATGTCTTTAATCTGTCGCAGTTTTGGTCCATGAACAATACTCTTTGTTGCTAGTTTTGGCCCATGGTTACGTAGTTTAAAATTTGGGAACTAAATTGAGACAAACTTATAGTTCAATAACAAAAAATAATACTAATGGTGATAATTATATATCCAATAGACATGTATAGCACTAATAATCATACTATACACTTATATAAAAAATCGCAGCCATGGGTTGTAGATTGCTTAATTATCCCGAATTACTAAGGTCCCGTTTGTTTCAACCATTCCATTCTATTGGAATGGAAAATCTATTTGAATGGGTGTTTGTTTCAACAACTCCAAATTTTTCATTCAAATGGTCTTTTGGAATGAGTGTTTATTTCAACAATTCAGTTTTTCTATTCAGATAGTTCATCAGTCACATCAACTATTGGAATGGGTTTTTTGTATCTTGGATGAGAATGGAGGGGAGGAGATGTTTTTGAATGGTCCATTCCAATGCTCCCATTCAAATTACAACCCATTCTAATGTTTTTTCATTCAAATATCTCCCATTCCAATTATAACTAATTCTAAAATTTCCACTTAAATGCACCCATTCAAATAGGCGAACCAAACGGAGCCTAAGTATTTTGTTAGCTCAATTGGGCGAAATGAAAGTGTATTTGTCTTTATTTTTTTTTTTTTAACTCGTTTGGGCCATGTGTGATTATCCTCACCCCCTCGCGCTGGCCTAGTGACGGAAAGCTCAGCCTAATAAAGAACCTTCATAATATTGAATATTCTTGCAAGAAGAAAAAAAAAAATTGAAAAAGTAGGCCTTTTAAGCCGAACTTAACCATAGAATTTAGATTAACTGAATATGGATGATTCCACTCCAACTTGCAATCTTAGTTTAGATTAACTAAATAGAGACAGTCCAATTTGCAGCCTTAACTTGAATTTGTCTGAAGTGACATCCAAAAATTCGGCCCCATTCTAAACCAATCCCCATACTTATTACTGTTGTACGGTCAGTCGACATAAAATCATTAATATATAATATGAGAGACTCAAACATGATTTGTACAAAATCATGGATAGGTAATTCCAATAAAAGTGTATCTGTAATGCAATCAATGATGGCGATATGTTTTGCCACCAACCTATTAAATGATTGCTAATTAGATCAAAATGGAAGAGTAAAAAAATAGAGCTACGATTGATTAAAAAAAAAAGAAATAACTATGGAGTGAGCCCTTAAAATAAAGTTGTTCATTTAATATTTTACGGTGATTAGTAATAAATTTCTTTAATCAAATTGGCAAAAATAGTCTTTAGATGAGTATTCTTTCAAGGAAAAAAAAAGAGAGAGAAAAAAAAACCCTATAGCCTTTTGACTTTTGCTAATTGCCTCCTCTTAAATTTGCAATTTCGTATACGCACCTAAATTTGTACAAATATTGTATCAATTTGCCCCATTTAGCATACAATATTATAAATCTATGTATCTTATGAGGTAAAAACATGATTATCTTAGAAATACTCTTGATTATGAGAATTTTGCTAGGTAAACGGTGTTTGGTAGGTATGTAACTATCAAAATTATCCAAATTCTTTCCCTATTAGTCTAGATTTCGACTGTAAAAATTCTTTCAATTTATAGGGTTTATGCAAACATGAGAAATAGTTTTTAAAAAAAAATGACACTCCGTATGACTTTTTAAAAAAGTTTTTTAATACAAAAACTCCCTAAACTTGATAAATTAGTAAAATTAATGATGAACTTAATTTTTTAGAGTAAAACCCACTAAAATCCCCTAATATTAATTCTTCAGAAAAAAGAAAGGTATTTTTGTTAGCTTTTTTTTTTTTAATACGATTAAGTCCTCATTATTTTATTTGTGATTTTTAAGTCCTCATTCTTATATTTTTATTTCACATTAATCCCTTTTAATTTTTTTATTCAATACTGTTGTTAATTATATTAGTACTTGTACAAAAAATGCTCATCTCGGCAGAGGTAAAATTGGAAGTAAAGGAAAATTATTATTTTTAAAAAAATTGAGTTATCATTTTCGTTCAAGATGGATGTAAGAAATTAAAAAATTTATATGGTTCTAATATATATATACATAGATCAACTTTGGTCCAAGTATTAATATATTTAGAAGAAAGCTATATGAATAGAGTGCTAATTTTATGAGACATATATTGCCAATTTTATGTTTTGTCGTTCCAATATAGTTCTACTTTAGACCAAAATAGATCTATATTGGAACCATATAAAATTTTTCAATTTTTTTTATCCGTCTTGAATGAAAACAATAACCCAGCTCTTTTTTTTTTTAAAAAAAAAAAAATAATTTCCCTTTGTCTCCAATTTTACCCCTGAAATGAGCACATTTTGTGCAAGTGCTAATTAATAGCAATTTTGGACCAAAAAAAAAAAGAATTAACGTAAAACAAAAATATAAGAATGATGGTATAAAAGCTACAAATGAAAGAATTGGGACTTAGTCATAAACAAAAATAACATAAACACCTTTCTTTTCTAACAGAACTAATAGTAAGGACTTCAGGGGATTTTGCTTTAAAAAATTGAGTTCAGGTTAATTTTACTACATTATTCCGAGTTCATAGGGTTTTTGTATTAAAAAGCCTTTTAAAAATAATATAAAAAATACGATCTTTGCAAAATAATTATTTTTCTGTACGACATTCAGTGGCATTTTTCTAAATATTTTGATAACTAAAACTAAGAAACTAATTTTGTTAGTGGAAACTAATTTAGTTTCTTGTAACCAATAATCAAATCCTAAATAAACTAATTTGAATATCGGAAACTAGAAAGCGAAAATTATTGGAAACTAGAGATAAATATTATTTAAAACTAATTTAAATTACTGAAAATCGAGAAACCAATTAAATAGAAACCAAATTGGTTTCTCGGTTTCTAGTTACCAAAATATTTAGAAAAATATCACTGAATGCCGTACAGAAAAATAATTATTTTGAGAAAAAAAGAATACTTCATTATGTTCCTAAGAGGGCAAAAAAAAAAAAAAGAAGAAAAAATTAATTATTGCTTCCCCTTTTCTTTTTCTCTAAAAAAGAAAGAGAAAATATTTTAAAAAAAAGAAAAAACAGAGAGTGGCTGAGTTTTTTTTTTTTTTTTTAAAGAAAGGACCGAAAAATAGACTCTTAGACTTCGAACCTAAGAAGTCACAGGAAAGTAATAAAGATAGCATCAGACCACAAACCAATAAAGCAGGTCATGTTTTCAAGTTCTAACACTAAGTTTTTACTTTCAAAGAAGATGGCTTTAATTACAATAATGCCACCGCATCCTTTGATCGTATTTTTATAATATTTTTAGTCTTACACCGTATAAAACATGGTGTAACCATATATTTGTAATTGTTTCTTTCTTTGTACGTAAAACTCATAAGGGATCCTAGAAACACTCTTGTGATCGTGGCCCATAAGAAGCCCAAAACTTGCCTTTAAGTATTTTTTGTATTATTTTTGAAAACTTAGGTATAAGCATGGATAGACATAAGTTGGGGCGAGTGTGGGAGCTTTAACTTTCTTAAATTTAGACTTTACCCCTAAAATTAAATTTTTTTTTTTTTTTAAAAACCTTTGCATGCCCACACTCAAATTTTTTTTCATGCATATTTATTTGTGTTTTCCAGTTTTATTATTTCTATTTAAAATTTTAGATATACTTTTCTTGTTTTTCTCAAAATCCTAAACTCTATTAGTTATTTAAAAAAAAGCCTACCGCTCACGTTCTAAAGTCTAAAATTCTCATTGAATACAAATTTCTTCCTCCATCAAACTTTTAGGTCAGTTAACATTTCTATTTTTTTTTTCTTTTTACTCATACTAACTGCTATAACGGATTCATAAGGTATTAATTCACACTTAATTCTTGAACTCAGATTACACTTGGTTGTGTTTTTTCTTTTAGTTATATATATCTATATATATTTTTACATATTTAATTCCATAGCTCCTATGATTCTATGAAATGATTTTTTTTTATACTTTTGACAAATAAATATAACTTTTAAAATTAAACAACTAATAAAGAAGATCATCACAAAGATAATTTTGATATATTTGACAATGAAGTTGTCATAAAGTGTTTTCAAAATACGAAAACTCTAAGGGACAATTCTAATTTATTTATCGATATTAAGTATGATATTATTACTAAATAGTTAAAATTTTTATTTTTTATATGATCGGTTTCTTAAAAAAAATTATTTATTATGCTCCGAATTATAATCCTGGATTCTAGGTATAAGTGTCCAAATCTCTTTTTATTATTCCGTTTTTTAATTACTATTTAGCGAATCTCGACATTATTTCTAACACAATTTATTAATTGGAAAAAAAATTAGCAATTATATTTATAGAATCAGGATAAAATAGCACCACATTTATAAAAAATCGGGACACTTATAAATGTAAATGAATAACCGACAACTCTCGGCAAAAATCGGGACCATAATGGTATTTTATCTTAAAAAAAATGTGAATTGCCGTACAAAATTTGTACTTAAATACTAATTAAATAAAGACGCAATGCAAATAGTTATCAGTACTTGAATTATTTATTCCAGAAAAACAATATATTTTTGGACAGATTAAAAGGCATAAAGTGAAGACAATTTTTATTGTTAAAATAAACGAGATATATATAATATAAAGTTATGTACATATTGTAATTTATATAGGACATTTTAGGGAGTACAGGTTCAGCATAGTCCAGGTCTTGCTTGCCCGAAGTACTAGTAAAACGCACGTGGTGGAATAGTAAAAGTTCGAATTTTACAAGATATATACGTGGCCCAACTGTTCAATAAAGTAATAGTGCATAAATGATCCGTTTGTTTATTGTTTTTTCATTTTATACATCGAACTTAATAATCCGCTGATTTGGAAAAACATCAAATCCTGTCGGTGTCTATGACTTTCAAAGATGATATTCAAAATTAAACCATGCGTTCTTCGAACTTGACTTTTTTGCTTTTCTCTTCTTCAACTTCAAGTAGTCTTGATTAAGATTATTGTCTTTTTCTGAAATACTGTTAATGTTTTTGGCTCCATTAGGCTTTAGATTTTTGCTAATTACCTTGATTATCTTTCACCCCACAATCAAAGTGGTTCCCGTATGCTCTTAAGTACTATATATATTGTGTAAATATATATCTGGAACAGTACACACAGATAAAAATGATCCCAACTATATTCAAAATATATATATATATATATTATTAGGGAATAATCTCCCCAATAAATTCAAAAATATGTGGAAGCGATAATAAAACAAAATAAATGCCGAAATAAAATAAACACATCACATACAAATTTACGTAGTTTACCAATTTGAATACGTCTACGGAGCTGCTGCATATCTTCATTATAGGGAGAAAAGGAACTTTTACAAGTATTTACAAATATTCATCACACTCTTTTCTCACACCCAGATCCTGAATACACTCAAGAAAAAAATTGTATTTTTATCTCACTCTTAAAGAATAAAACCTCTCAACTTTACTCTCACTTAACACTTAGTATTTCTCATCTTTCTGGGATAAGAAACTATGAGGAATAGGGTCCCTATTTATAGTGTATGGCTCACCAACCCTTACACATTTTTTTCTTCAAGTTTCGTAATATATTACACAAATTTTACACGGTTTTTTTACCATGTATTAGCTGGTCATTTTACTTTTCTTTCATCATGTATTAAACATGGCTTGTACACGGAGCAATAAATGCTCATCTGTTAACAATCTCCCACTTGAAGACTAATTTCAATTATGTCTTCACACTCGATCAATACATCAGCTCATCTCCTATTCCTCATACTTGCAAGCCAATTGAAGCTGAGCACAACTTCAGTTTGTCAATAGTCACCGTCTTTGTTAATATATCTGCTAGGTTCTTGCTTCCTGGAATCTTATCCAGCACCAAGACTCCACCTTTCAAAGCTGAGCATATGAAGTGATATCGACCCTGTATATGCTTTGTTTGAGCATGATAAATAGGGTTGTTCGCCAGTTGAATAGCATTAAGACTGTCATATTGCAAAGTGTTCTTCCCATAATTCTGACCATGTTTCTCCAAGAAGCTCTGCAACTAGATCAACTCCTTGCTTACTTCTATCACAGCAACATACTCTGCTTCAGTAGTGAATAGAGCAATAATCTTTTGTAGCTTTGAGACCTAGCTTACTGTCGTACCACCTAACGTGAACACATATCCAATGGTACTCTTCCTGCCGTCTATATAAGTAGCCATGTCAGCATCAACATAATCCCGTAGACCCAAATCTGACTTTCTGAAGCACAGGGCTATGTTATTGGTACCTCTCAAGTACCTGAGAATCCACTTCACTGCTTCCCAGTATTGTTTTCCTGGATTGCTTATATATCGACTCACAACTCCCACTGCATGTACTATATCCTATCTGGTACACACTGTGGCATACATAAGACTGCCAATAGCAAAAGAATAAGGTACTTTATCCATGTAAGCTCGTTCCTGCTCAATTGAGGGTGTCTGCTCCTTGGTTATTTTAAGGTGACTAGCCAGAGGGGTACTCACAAGCTTTACTTCATCCATGTTGAATCTGCTAAATACTTTTTTCATATACTCCTCTTGTGATGGCTTCAAAACTCCATTTGCTCTAGAAATCCTCATCCCAAGGATTTGTTTTGTAGCTCTCAGGTCCTTCATAGAAAACTCCTTAGACAATTCCCTCTTGAGTTTATCAATTTCCTCCATACTAGCTCCAGTAATCAACATATCATCTACATATAAAAATAGAATAATATAGGAATTGTCAAACTTCTTCACATAACAACAGTAATCTGCCTAGCACTGTAAGTAACTATTGTTACTCATAAATATATCGAATTTCTTATATCAATGTTTTGGAGCTTATTTTAGGCCATACAAGCTCTTCTGAAGTTTGCATACCATTTTCTCCTTTCCTTGTACTTTAAAATCTTGTGACTGCTTTCTATAAATTTTTTTCTCTAGATCACCATGAAGAAATGTCATCTTGACATCTAATTTTTCTAAATGCAAGTCTTCTTTAGCTACCAATCCAAGTACTGTTCTAATAGTGGTTAATTTTATCACTAGTGAGAAAATCTTGGTGTAGTCGATGCTTTTTTTTTGTTGAAAGCCTTTGACAACAAGTCTTGCCTTGTACCACTTGCTACCATCATGTTCTTCTTTTATTCAGTACACTCACTTGTTACATAATTCCTTCTTTCATTCTGGTAGTTCAGCCAGCTACCATGTCCGATTGGATGCCAATGAATCCATCTCATCTTTCATGGCTAACTCTTACTTGATTGACTCATCATTCTGCACTGCTTATTCATAAGTCTCTGGCTCACCTTTATCAGTTAACAGAATATAATGCAGTACAAGAGAATATCTCTGAGGAGGTTTAATTGTTCTGGAAGATCTTTTGAGTTCAACCACTGAGTTTGTGGATCTACCACTGGTGCTACAACTTCTTATTCTTCCTGGCCATCTACTAGAATGTCATTCAATTGGATTGTCTCCATCTTCTTAACTTCAGGATGTGCTCTATCAGCATTGGTACCTAACTTGTCGTTATGCGTAAACTTCTCGTCGAATATAACATCCCTGCTCTTAATGATCTTCCGATTTTGGTCATCCCAGAAACGATAACCAGACTCAGTATCACTATAACTAATAAAGAAACACTTCGTAGATTTGGGATCAAGTTTACTTCTACTAGTAGGGTCAATATGATCATAAGACAAATAACCAAATACTTTCAAGAAAGAAATGTTTACCATTTTACTGCTCCAAACCTCTTCTGGTATTCTGAAGTCCAATGGTACTAATGGTCTTCTGTTGATAAGATATGCAGTGGTGTTAACTGCATCAGCTCAAAATATCTTTAGCAACCTTGCGTGTAACCTCATACTCCTAGCATATTCATTTAGGGTTTTGTTCATTCTTTCAGCAACACCATTCTGTTGAGGTCTCCCTGGAATGATTTTCTCAAACTTGAACCTATTATTGGCACAATACTTCTTGAAATAATCATCATTATATTCTCCTCCAGTATCAGACCGCAAATATTTTACTTTCATATTGTCTCATTTTCTACTATGGCCCTCCACTTTTTAAAGGTAGCATAAACATCAGATTTATTTTTCAGGAAATAAACTCATACCTTTCTGCTCGAATCATCAATGAAAGTGATATAATATTTTGAGCTTCCAAGGGATGTCACAGGAGATGGCCCCTACACGTCTGTATAAACCAATTCTAACTTTGCTGCTCACAGTTCTCTTCCACCTTTTAAAAAGCTCATCCTCTTTTGCTTGCTAAAAATATAGCTTTTGCACATGCTATGCTTAACTGATTTTAGCTCTGGTAGCTTTTTTTTTTGACCGCATCACCTTCATTTCCTTCTTGCTCATATGTCCAAGTCTACAATGCCATAAACTTGAATCAACACCAGTATTGACAGTTTCCAATGTATCTCTAAAACTAGAAGTCATGTAGAGAGTTCTAGTCTTGTTTTCTCGAACAATAACCATGGATCTTTCGCTGAACTTCCACGAGCCACCAGAAAAAGTCACATTATGCTTGTCATCATCAAGCTGTCCCACTGATATGAGATTCTGCATCAACTTTGGTACATGCCTCACTTTCTAGATTTTCTATACTGACCCGTTTGATATCTTCTAACGAATATCTCTCATACCAACAATATCTAAAGGTTCTTCATCGGCTAGATAAACCTTTCTGTAATTACCAGCGATATAATTCTCTAATATATCATAGTGTACAGTAGTATGAAATGAAGCTCTGGAGTCTAAGACCCAAGAGTCAATAGGACTATCACAGATAATAGTAAAACATCTTATACCTCTTTAGTGGCAGCATTGGCACCATTATTTCTATTGTCGTCTCTCTTTGGTATTTTGCAATTCTTCTTTATGTGGTCAGTCTTACTATAATTCCAACATTCTTGTCTTCTTCCAGATCTGGATTTGTCTATGTCATTCCTTGACTTGGACCTACCACGACCCCGGCTAGAATTCTTCTCGCCGCTCCTGCCCCTATTCTCGAGATTTAGGGCAGAACTCGATGATGTGCTTTCACTCGAATCAATCATGCAAACTTCTTTCGTCAAAATTCAGTCTCTAACTTCATTGAATTACATCTTTCCTTTGCTTATAGATTGCTAACCATAATCCTCATTGGTTCCCAACTGTTTGGTAGAGATGCTAGAAGAATTAGAGCACGATCTTCATCGTTGAAATTAATTTCGATGGACGTCAACCGAGAAATGGTTGTGTTAAACTCATTGATGTGTATTGCAACTAAAATACCTTTTCACATCTTTAAATTGAATAGCTTCTTCATAAGATGAACCTTGTTGTTTATCGAAGATTTCTCATATATTTCTGACAGGATGCTCATCATCTCTACTGTGATTTTTGCCTCTGCCACATTATGTGCAACGTTCTTTATTAGTGTCAATCAAATTATGCCTAACACCTGTCAATCAAGGAGTTCCCACTCATTATCCTCCATCTTCTTAGGTTTCTTCCCTGAATAGAGGCCGATTTAATTTTTTGCTATGCAAATAGTCTTTGATCTATGATCTCCAGTATAAGAAGTCTGTACCGTTGAACTTGTAAATTTCGGGTCCTGATTCTTCACCTCTGGCCATTGCTCCTACTAAATCAAACCTTAGCTCTGATATCAGTTGTTAGGGGATAACTTCCCCAATAAACACAAAATAATGTGGAAGTGATAATAAAGTGGAATAAATGTCGAAATAAGCTAAATGCAGGATACACAAATTTACGTAATTCACCAATTTGGCTACATCCACGGAGCTACTACAGATCTTTACTATAGGGAGAAAAGGAATCTTTACAAGTGTTTACAAATACTCACCATATTCTTTTCTCACATCCAGACCTCGAATATACCCAAGAGGAAAAATTATATTTTTCTCTCACTCTCAAAGAATAAAACCTCTCAATTTTACTCTCACATAACACTTGGTGTTTCTCACTTTTCTGGAATAAGAAACTATGAGGAATAAGATCCCTATTTATAATGCATGGCTCACCAACCCTTACACATTTTTTTCTTCAAGTTTCCTAATATATTACACGAATTTTACACGGTTTTTTTTTTTTTATCATGTATTAACTGGCCATTTTATTTTTCTTTCACCGTGTATGAAACACGACTTATACAAGGAGCAATAAATGCTCATCTGTTAACATATACATATATATATATATATATATATTGCCATCTAGCTATAGTATTTTCACACTTCTTGTTACTAAAAGAAATAATTTCCATCAATTAATTATTTAAAAACAATGGTATAAAAGCCATTAATATTTCGAACCGTTACATTCTCATTAAGTTTGAACTATGAATACCATTTTCATGTGATATAATGTTAAGAAACGCGCATTATTATCGATCGATAGAAAAGCAGTCCTTATCACTTAATTTATTCACTTCTAAATTATCAATTTATACACTGGAAAACAGTGAAATTTAGCAAGTTGCCACCCATAGACTCCATCCGCAAGCAAGTGGTGTAATGAATATGATCAATATCATAGCATAAATGGTCCACTTGCGAGAGAAAAATGATCGCTTTCATCAACTTGGCTGCTAATATATCAATGACTGATTGTCTTCTAGCAATAATATCACACAAGTAGTCCAGGCATTAGGCTGCTATACTACGTATGTACCTCCCTTAGTTCTTAGTTTCTATTAATGATCAATATGAACATGAACCTCTTTTTTACTTGATTTTCTTCTTTTTGATATTTTGCTCCGTATATAGCTGCGGCTTCGCTGGACCGCTATCTGTTTATTTTTTAAATGAGGAATGGAGACATTTCTTTTAATTTGTAATATTTTTATATACAATGAGTCATTGCATGTATGTACACATAATTTTCTCGCATGATATTTAAAATGGACTCGAATTGTTATATCAGTGGAGCCGAGCTGTGGAATATGCTTGCTTAAATTTGTCTTCATATAGCTTAGAAGGTAGTAACAAATTACTTTTGATATTCCAAAATATCTGCAGTCAATAATTTGTGGGTGATTTTGGTTGAATAGAAATGGGGAAGAAAGATAAGTAAAATTGAACTCGGAAAAAGGAGAATGTTGATGTGTCATGTATTAACTACCATATAATTTTTGAAAATTTGTCAAAGCATGCATAATGATAATCCTTCATGTCATTATGGCATTATAATTGCTGATTAGTGATTTGGCGGCCTTTTAATTTATAACTAGGCTCTTTTCATGTTACTGTATTAAGGAAAACAAAAAACAAAGACAAAACAATGAGTGATCTCGACAAATTTGCATTCCTATGCTCAATTTAGTCCTCCAAATTCCCAAGGGAGAAGGGTGCTATTTGATTTTTGAAGATACTAATTTGATTTGCACGAGTTAGGTAGCCAAATACCACTACTTAATATACATGAATCAAAGTTAGCAAACTTTCAGCAGTTAAATTTATTCTGTTTGAATTAATTTGAGTGGGGACAATTATTAACATGAAATACTCCTCCAGTGGAGGGAGTTTATTAAAGAGAGGAAAAAATAAACAAAACAAAAATCAAGAACAATCCAACACCAACTGAATCTATAGTAAGGTAGACCTATACTATAACACCACTTCATCGGGTAGGCTCTGGGAAGATCATGGGTATTTAAGTGGTAGTCTATGAGCCCAAAAGTACTTTCAAACTAGCACTTTTGGGTGAAGCCAGTAGTGTTACATATACAATCTCTATTAATCAAAATGAAAAGATATTGAGGAACTATAAATCACCACATTTTATTTCTGTTTAGAACACGCATAACTCCTAATTTATCACCACAAGAATTTGTCTATCTAAAATTGTGAGAAAAACGAGAAGACATGCTCTTTAATAACGAAATAGCTATGAGCCAATCATTCCTCAAACGGCACGGTACATTAGAGGAGGATCATTAAAGAAGAAGATGAATCACCATAGAAGAATCATTTTCTAGCCAAAGTTGATGTCAACTATTTTGATATGCAATCATAATGGCATTTATAAGAGCCCAAATCTTGGCTTCAAAAGCACAACACTGTCCCAAAAAAATGCTAAAGCAACCAAGAATAAAGCCTCTGTGGTTCCTAAGGATACCTCTACAAGATGCATCAGTGTTTACTTTTCTCCAATTAAGATAAGGAGGTGTAGCACTATAAGAGAGTTAAGCCTGAAGCCCATTTCTAAACTAGTAGCTTTTTTTAAATATATGGAGATACTACAGACAAGGCCGTCTCAACATAATTTGGGGCCTTAAGTGAAATTTTAAAATAGGGACCCCCTTTTTTTTAAAAAAAAAAAAAAGTTATTAACAGTAATGCCCTCGAATTATTGCTTAAGTATATACCACTTTGCCCCTTAAATTTCAAACTTACATATTAACGGTCCCAAACTTTTAATATATTTCAAAAATAGTCGCAAACTAAACTTCCGTCAATAATCAAATGGAACTTAGTCACGTGTTGACCATGTGATGATTGATTCTAGAAAATAACACATCAAACCACATACGACCTAAAGAAGAACACGATTTCAGAAAATAACACATCAAACCGTAAACGGTCTAATGAAGTACATTATTTTAGAAAATAACACATCAAACCATATACGACCTAATGAAGTACACGATTCCAGAAAATAACACATCAAACCATATACAACCTATAGAGTGTTTTGAGAATTTTATAATTATTTTGAGAATTATTTTAATTATTTTATAATTATAATTACACCCAAAATAGCGAGACCAATTATTAAAAAAATATTATTGACATAATTATTTAAAATAAAAATAATATAATGAAGAAAACATTTAATACTTGTTGCATCTGCACAAGTTGTATTTTTTGTTCAAAACTAAAGTAGCAAAGTATAATGACTAGAGATTTGTATTGTCCATTTAGAAAACAAAGAAATGAATATATGGGAAATATATCATTCAAAACTATGATTGATAACTTTTTTTTAATTTAAAAAGTGATGGGCATTTTTTTTTATTTAAAAGGTATGAGATATATTTTTTTTATTTGAAAGATGATTGGGTTTTTTTATAATGGGAGACCAAAGTATAAAAAATAATATTTGATAAAAAAATTAAATTCAAAAAAATAGTTAAAATATTTTATATTTTAGAGATTTTCTTAAGTAATTGTTTTTTTTGGCTTAAGGATTAGGCCGGCACTAACTATAGATAATAACTTTATGGTGAGACTTCGAATCTGAATAAAGTTTTGTTTCACATATTCCAAATTACCCAACCACCAATAAAACTAGCTAGAGGCCATAGGTTCTTAATCTGTGAGCTGAAGCTATTTTTAAAAGCTGAAACAAAAAGAAATATTCTCACTTCTATTAAGGCTACGCTGAAACTGAGAAGACACCCAACTTTCAAAACAGAATTAGCAAAAGAACACTGAAGAAATAAATGGCATAAACTCTCTTTTGCAGCACCACATAGGGCACATCAAAAAAAAATATTAAGACCTTTCGTTTTCAACTTATTTTCAGATGGAAGTTTATAATGAATTAATCTCCAAACAAGAAAAGAACGACTAGGAGGAATAATGTTTCCACAGATATTTAGACCAAGACAAACAAGAAGAATGAGGCCTTGACAAATCGTAAGCTTCTTTGGTAGTACAACAACCAGACCTAGACTACTTGGTCCAAATAAAAATATCATTAGCATCCAAAGGGATTTGTTGATTTCTCTATCCAAGACCAACACCTCGGGTAAATTATTTTAAAACTTCCTGGAATGTTCCAACTATAACCAACTATAAAATTATTAGCTTTAGCGGTAAAACTTCCTCTAATATCAGGAGAAATGCTACTAATATCAGCTAAAACAATTCCACTCCACTTCTTGCCACTCGTCTTGGTCCTATTGGCTAATAGAATTATATTAAGGGACAATTATTAACGAACAAAACAGCTTTTTTTTGAAAAGAAACAAATGATATAAACTAGACAAAATAAATAATTATTTTTAATTAATTAGTTGGGTCTAATAAGTGGTGGTGATTTTTTTTTTTTTCTTGTCTTGTCTTTTTCTCTCCTTGTTATGTTTGGTTCGATGTTTTTGTTAAAAAAAGAAGAATAATACTCCCCGGGCTTTGGCCTTTTCCAAGTTTGAGTCCGCACGCTACATTTGCAGCGCCATCTTCGGTCCTGATGTAATATATATATATATATATATATATATATATATATATATACATACTAATTTGGATCCGCGCCTCAGCCACGTGCCTCCTGTTATTTTTTTTTCCGGTAAAAAAAAAAAGGACACGTATTGGTCACGTATTAAACTTCCATCAGGAAAAAAACCTAAGGAAAAAAAAAAGTAAAAAAAAAAAAAGAAAACAAAAGAAAGGACACAAATGAAGCAGAATGTGCAGAAGAATGACCCGGTTCCATCCACACTTGTATTATTGTGGTTATAGATATATCTACTACCGTTAAAAGAAGCATCAATAAAACTTTGGGAAATGGGATATCCTTGACATGCCTGCTTGCTTTTTGTTTTTGTTTTAATTGCTTTACTTTTTTTTTTTTTTTTTAGTTTATCTAATAAAAAGGGTAAAAACTAATTGATACAACTCTCGGATCGGCAAAACCGAGGTTGTCCACTAAGAAACCAGAGTAAACAAATTTACTTTGTTTCAATTATTTAAACAAGCATACACATTTGATTTATTATTTTTAAACATTATTCTGTATTTTCTTCACATGTTTTTCTTTTTAAGTTTTGTTTATTATTATTTAGACTTTTGATGGACCTACATGTTTGTCTTATCCAAATTTTCCATTTAATTTTCCTTCAGTACTTTTTCATGCAACCAAAAATATCATATATATATATAACTAAAGAGTCAATAATTAGTTATTTATAATTCTTATTTATTTTAACATAAATTTAAAACCTATACTAATTTTTTATTATGTATTTATTCAAAAAAATAATACATTCTGGGCTTCATTGGATTATGATTGTAGTTTGCTACTAAGAACGTTACAACATTGTATTATTCATAATTCATTGTTTTATTGTAGAACTAAAAATATCAAATTCATAACAAAAGATGTCGGCACAAAATATATACGTATAAATTGTAGTTCTTATCGGTTAATACTCAAACAATATGAGAAAAAAAATGCTCATACAAAGACTGCTGGTTTCTATTTCTATTTTCCTCTTATTGTTTTTGTTTTTTAGTTGCCGTATTTTTATTAATCATAAATTATGGTAATTTTGGTATCATTGCACTGAAAATTAAATAGATCTTTTCATTTTTCATTTTTCATCATCCTCTTCAATTATATATGGATGTGCCAATATATAAAAATATATTGTGCAAATGGCGTGGTTATAATTGGAGTTTTATTTACATTTAGTGATATTATACCAAACACATACACTGATAAGTACGTTCATCATAAGACACATATTTCATATTTATTTCATAAAGTAACTAACAATACAACTTAATTACTACCGAGCGAGTGGCTTAGTGGTGGTCGTTGTTTCCCGGGGGCATGAGGTCCGGGTTCGAACTGGGTGACCCCCTCCGGAGAGTCTTAAATGTGAGGGTACCTACCTGCCAGCCTATGCCCGGTCCTCTACCTCCGGGTGCCGTTACCACTAATTGCTCGGTTGGGGTTGGAGCTCCTATGGTCACGCCCAGGGAGGGTTGCCACGCTGGTCGCCCTCTCCTCCCCTTTTCGTTATAAAAAAAAAAACAATACAACTTAATTTTGTATTTTTTTAAAAAAATTTGAAACAAATTTACCATAATAGAACTACTAAATCAATTAATTATAAACACAGAATAAACCGCTCACGCGCCTTAGGCACGTACCCTTAGACTAGTATATATATTTATATATATAAAACAATCACGAAAAATTGTTCGTCCCTTGCATTGCAATACGACATTAGTAACGGTATCGTTAGTAAAACAATTTAAACGACAAGTCGTTAGTTTTAACATATTTGTCAGTTCCCTCTTGACATTTGTGTCTTGACGTCGAAGTGCATTTTATTTTATTTTTTCGTTTTGGGCGGTATTGATAGGTGTTTGTTTTGGTTCTGATACGTACTATCTCCTAATTGTTTAATAAAAAAATCTCATCTTTTAAATTGTCATATTTCGTTTGAGACTTACTTAGCACTAACACATTTAATAGCATTCACTAATTTTTTTTTTTTTTAAAAGTGGGGTTTAACTAATGACCTCCACTTATTACAAATTAAAGAAAAATACCTAATACTACCCAATCCCCACCCCACCCCATTAGGGATAATTGGCTTTCACGCCTACCCCGGTGTGACTCGAACCTAAGACCGAGATCCTAGGTAGTGGGTGCTCTTACCACTTGAACTAACCCACTTCGTCTAATAGCATTCACTAATTAAATATTAACAAATCACATGTCACATGAGATAGTATTACAAGAATAAGAAAATAGGTGAACTATATATTTAGCATTATCCCATAAAAAAAAATTATTTGTAGCCAAGTTCTAATTTCTTCAAAAAAAAAAAAAAAAAAAAGGGGGACAGAAAAAAGGAAAACAGGGTTCTGAAAACAAAAACAAAACGCAAGTTTTGCAAAATACGACATGAGAAATTAAGAATGTCGACACACGTTCAATTATGCATGACGCCAGGTAATTCACGAACTTGTCTCATTCATGTAGTCAAATTAAAGTGATGAAATGATTAATAAGATTAATGTCGTTTCACTACTAGCTAGCTCTAGTAACTAGCGTGTTGTGTGTGCTTTGAAAAAAAAAAAAAAAATAGAACTACAATTATGTGTGAATTTAGCGTGTAGCCAGAGTTTTGCATGCCTTCAATCGATCGTTGGGGAGGATATTAAAAAAAAAAGAGAGGTTTCATGATCATCAAGACCCTAAAGACCCTAAAGACTAAAATAGGACTCAGTTAAGAGTAGTTTCATCCAGATTAATCCACTATAAAAAGAAAGTATTTTTGTCTCTTTTCTTTCCTAGCCTTATTTATTTTTTGTTTTCTTGCCATGAAAAATTACCTAATTAATTTGGATTCTACCAGAAACGCTATTATTATAATATTATTCTGCATGGTGTTTATGCTCATGAGTCATGACTTTCGTCCGAATTGAATAATAGTAACAGATCATATACCCAAAGAATAAAGATGTTCGTGTTTGTTTGTCTGTTTTTTTTTTTTTTTTTTTTTTTTCAAAATATAAATAATTAGCAAGAGATGATGAAACCGAGCATGCAAGTTTTAGGTTTCGCTATTCCATTAGTAATTTAATTCTCACTACGAACTCAAGCTCTTTCATACATTGCCTGTAAGAAAGTTGAAGCAAAAGAACAATTCACGACGAGAGAGAGAGAGTCGTTTCTCTCTAGAATCGGGGTTTTCTTCCCTCAGCAGTATTTCTCCGCCAGCAGCTCTCCTCTATTAACAGGTACCTCCCCTATTGGGGAAGGGGTCTTTCTTCTTTCCGGTATGAGTTTATTTTACAGTTTTCTTTCTTATTTTTAGTAGTAGTGTTAAATAATCCTCTTATGTAGCGAGGTAGTTTTCCTCTTAGTTCTAAATCTAGGGTGGTTTTAATACCTCCAGATCTAGATATATGGTAGTTTGTAGTGTTTATTTATGTTTTTATTATTTTAGTCCATTTAGATCTAGATCTATGGTGGTTTCTTATAAGATCTATTCAGATGTGGATCGTATGTCAGGTAGTATTTATCCTCTTGTAGTTTTTTGATGAGAAACAAGAGACACCAATAATGAATCACTACTAAAAAAGGGACCAACAATATCACTTGAACTACGTCGTTTTCTAAAAAAACGACATGGTTGAACTCCCAAGTCACGTCATTTAAAAGCAATGTGATTGCAGGTCCTACCATGTTGCTTTTGTAACGAGTGACGTGATTGGGCCATGTACCACATCGACTCTGCAGAAAGCGATGTGGTATATTATTTTATTTAATACCATGTCGCTTTCTGCAAAAACGACGTGTTGTGTGGCTTATATTAGCCACGTCATCGATTTGTACATATGAAAAATAATCCATCACGATTGTCCATTCAAAACCATCAACTCCATCAAATCGTCTCCCAATCTTAATTAGAACAAACTCAAAATTTTCAATACCCTCTTATTTGAACTTTACCCATTTCAAATTTTAGGTACCTTTCTCTCTTCTTTTAATTCTTTTTAATCTTTCAAGTACAAATTCTTGAGGTTTATAACCATCATCGATAATGTTGGGGCGTGAAAATGGAGGCAAGAGAGGAGAAGAGCGATACTGATTTAGAGCAAGAATGAAAATTTAGAAGAGATAAGAGAAAGAAGAGAAAGAGAGGAATTTAGGAAGAATAGAGAAGGAGAGGAAGAACATTAGAGAGAGAAGAAGAATATTAAAGAGAAAATTTCTGAATAGTTGTATATCATTAATCGAGTTTGAAAAATAATGAACATAGAAGAGTTTATTTATAGAAAAGCTCTTAGACAAAACTAGGAAACTGACATAATCTAGAAACAAACATAAAAGGGAAATAAACTAGTTACTCAAATTTTAAATAACATCTAATAAAATAATTAAATAGCTAAATATCTATTTTCTATATTTATGCCTAGTATAAGTACGGAAAGTAGACGTATGATCTCCATCATTTCCCCCCGGTTGAAAAGAACTCGACTCCAATGAGGTAACACGCAAGTAATTGTCCAAGATATCAGGATCAAGATGACGAAATTTATCTTCAGTAAGCCAAATATCATCGGTCGAAGCACGATCTTTCCAACGAGTAAGAAAACGACGATAACTACTAGAGGACGAGGTAACAAATTCATCATCTAGAATCTCAACAATGATATCTGGCGGGTCCAAAGGCACATATGGAGCACGAGGAACCGGTGTGGAAAATGTACCTGCAGAAACAGAAGAAGGTAAAGTAGGAGGCTCAAATGTGCCTCGATAAGGAAACAAATCTGCCACATTGAAAACTGGACTAATAGATATGTTCGATGACAAATAAATTAAATAAGCATTGGATCCAAGCCTACAAAGAATGAGATAAGCTCTAATTATTCGAGCATGTAACTTTTTTACAGCATTTTTAGGATAACATTCAGGACAAATGCGTACCATCACATAATCACCTTCATTAAATTCTCTATTCCTACGATGTGTATCAGCAACTAATTTATATGTATCATTATTCAAAATAATTTTTCGTCTAATCTCAGCATACAAATCATATATATGCTCAGCAAATTATTGGCCAAAATCAGATGAACGATAATCAGTAGGCAAAGGAATAAGGTCAATGGGTGGGCATGGGGAAACAGTACCATGGACAATCTCAAAAGGACTTTTACCAGTTGACCTATTCACAGAATTATTGTAAGCAAACTTAGCATGTGGCAAAATAAGATCCCAATTTCTAGCCTTATCTTCCACCAAGCATCTAAGCAAATCACCTAAACTACGGTTAACAACTTCAATTTGACCATCGGTTTGAGGATAAAAAGCAGAAGAATACTTCAATGTAGTCCCAAATAATTTCTAAATAGTTTTCCAAAAGTAGCTATCAAACTTAACATCTCTATCAGACACTATAATAGTGGGTAGGCCATGTAACCTAACAATCTCTTTAAAGGACAACTTAGCCATATGCGAAGCATCAGTACTTCGAGAGCAAGGGATAAAGTGAGCCATCTTGGAAAATCTATCCACCACAACAAAAATGGAATTATGACCTCGGGCTGTTTTGGGCAAACTTAAAACAAAGTCCAAGCTAAGATCTTGCCAAAGTGTATGTGGCACAGGAAAATGTGTGTATAAATCTGAGTTTTACTTTTTAGCTTTACCTAACTGACAAGTGCGACACTGGAAAATAATGCGAGCAACATCCCTTTTCAATGAAGGCCAATAAAATCTATCATTAACCAAAGCTATGGTCTTATCCTTACCAAAGTGTCTTGCTAAACCTCTAGCATGTGATTCCCATACTAAGAAATCTCGAAGTGAAGTAAGAGGAATACACAACTTAACACATTTGAAAAGATAACCATCCCTAGTAAGAAAATGAACATATATAGGAGTATGGTTATCTAAAACCTCTTGATAAATGACACTAAAATCTGGACACTGAGAGTATTCACCCTTAAGGTGCTCAAAACCTACCACAGTATTATGCATAGAATGAATGACAGTGGCGATACGACTAAGAGCATCAGCGGCCTTATTTTCTACCCCAGCACGATGTTTAAGAATAAAGGTATAATCCTGAAGAAACTCAATCTACTTAACATGTCTAGAGCTCAACTTACTCTGGGAATGAAGGTAACAAAGGGCTTGATGGTCATAATAAAAGACAAACTCCTTAGGCAATAGATTATAATGCCAATAACGAAGAGATTGGACAAGAGCATAAAACTCCTTATCATAAGTGGAATAGCGTTATTTTGCCTCATTGAGTTTCTCACTAAAGTAAGAAATAAAGTGACCATCTTGACTAAGAATACCTCATATTCCTACACTGGAAGCACCACATGCAACTTTAAAGACCTTAAAAAGGTCAGGATGCCTAAGAACAGGAGCTTCTATCATCTTTTGCTTAATATCAACGTAAGCTTTATGTGCAGTTGAGGTCCATTTAAACGTACCTAACTTCAAACACTCGGTGATTGGGGCAGTAATGGTACCAAAATCCTTAATGAATCGCTTATAGAATGAGACTAAACTATGAAAACTACGGGCTTTAGTCAAAGTAGTGGGATCTGGCCACTCTCGAATAGTTTTAACCTTGTCAGGGTCAATACCCGGAGTAGACACAATGAAACCTAAGAACAAGACCCGATTTTGCATGAATGAGTACTTTTTGAGGTTGGCAAACAGTTTTTCAGCACGAAGAGTCAGTAAAACCTGACGAAGGTGAGCTAAATGGTCATCCTTATTTCGACTGTAAATGAGAATATCATCAAAGTACACAACGAAGAACTTTCCTATGAAAGGACGTAAGACATATGTCATGACTCTTATAAAAGTACTAGGGGTATTAGACATTCCGAAAGGTATTACTAACCATTCATAAAGACCATCTTATGTCTTAAAGGATATTTTCCATTCATTACCTGGGCAAATCCTAATATGATGGTATCCACTACGTAGATCAATCTTAGAGAACTATTGGGCACCAACTAGCTCATCTAACATATCCTCGAGTCTAGGAATAGGAAACCTATACTTGACTATGATTTTGTTAATAGCTCTACTATCGACACATATTCTCTAGGATCCATCTTTCTTAGGGGTTAACTGTAGTGTCCAAAGTACTCACAAATGCAATTTTGCAAATAATAGACGTTATTGCATCTCATTTTCATATTTTTATAATTAATTTTAGATATAAAATACTTGAATAAGTGCTGATTAGAAAATTAAAAATTTGTGAAGTGAACAATAAAAAGTTTAATGTATTTGTGCAGTGAATTGACGATTCTAAATCCAAGAAGAGATCTGATGTGCTTATGATCATGCATCTTGTTAATTATAAATAAATGATTCTATTGGCTTTTATATTAAATTATTTGTCTATGTGTATATATATAATTCTAACATTTACATTGTATATATGTATTTTATAGTACTATTAAAATCAATTAAGTTAACTACATATATATCAATTGATTAACTTTAGGAGAATAGTTGTGAGTAAGACTTCGTATTTTCTAGAAAGCCTAACCAACCGACTTTAATTTGTGACTAGTATTACAATAACAATTAGATATCTTTATATATTTTAAAAGTACCTAGAAATATATGAACCATACCACTGACCTCTTCTCTCTTTCCTTATCTATCTGCTTCTCTAGTTGTTAGCGAGAACCCCTTTTTTTTCTCTTTGTATGTAATCTCTTTCTTTAGTTATGGCTTTGTGAGAGGTCTTCGAATTGACTTTTATCTTCCAGTAAAGGTAAGTTTAGTTTCTTGTTATTTAATTTATTTGTGCTTTTCCATATGTATATATATAACAATAATGATTAGTTTTCTTGTTCTTGAATGCTAAATAAAGTTATAACTTGAGATAGATTATTTGTTGTTGGGAACTGACTACTTTATGCTTTTGTTTATACTGTTTAACATTGATTACTAAATCTGGTGCAAGCTGATTCTTTTGTACTTTTATCTCTTTTTGCATGAGTTGTTTTATATAAATATATACATATGTGATTGGATTACTTTTATACTACCATAGACCTGATGTTAATAGATATTGAATACAAAATTTTAGTTATTATAATTAGTGATTTTGAAGCTCCGTATTTTATCTCAATCTGTAATAAGTTATGATATTTAATTAATTATCATCTTCTCATTCATAAAAACTTAGTTCTACAATGAAGAAATATTAAGTATACTTGAATAAATTTTTGATTATGTTATATGATAAAATAAATTAAAAAGAAGATTGACTGAATGATTAGGACATAAGCACATCCAGCTTCTTGGAGCAAGAATCTGCCTTTTACTATTACTTCTATTTTCTTGGACTTAAGATAAGTGGAAATTTCACTTTAGCATCACAAGAATTTATATACATGATTACATATGTTAAAGGTAATATATCTGTGATATTGAGCTTTATATATTTGAAAATTGTTCATATCATTTTCATGAGACATGTCATATTTTTGTGCATAAAATAATAATTTACAGCTTGTAGATTTAGTAAAGAATCTTACACCCTAAACGTTATTTATGTTTTTTTAAAAAGAGGTATGGTTCTTATCTTGATGATCTGGTAGTTAAATGTGGTGAAATCCCTCGAGGTTAAGTCCAAGACAAGATAAGCCAATTAAGAGGGAGGTAAAATCCCTTGAGGTTAATTCCAAGACAGGGTAAGTATCAAATAATATTTATTAAGAGGATGCTTACTATGTTACTGAGTTAGGAACTATACCAAGGAGGGGGCCTAAACATGATTTAAATGTTAATATTTTCTAAGAAAATTAAGGCTACAAAGATTAACAAGTTGTATGTATAAATTGTTCATAAACATGCATGGATTTCCATATACTGAGCCATTGCTCATTTAGTTCTTGTGATGCCGATGATCAGAACCAGGAGTGATGTTAGGTGAGCTGTTTCCACTCCAAAATTGTTCATATGCCTATTTTGAACTGAAGAAAGATATTTTGAGAATCTTATATATATTTTTACTAAGTATATGTATATAATTGATCCTGTGAGAGTTGTCAAGAGTAGTGAAACTATGTTTTATATTGTACATATTGTAAATTTTTCTGCAGTATAAAAAGGATGTATCACAGATGTATTTCAGAACTGAACAGAAATTTTTAATTTTATCCTCTGCTTTCCGCTTTTCCAAGGTTAATAAAGGTGAATAGAATATTTCTGCGTTGTAAAATAGGGGTATCACAGATATTTTCGAAACCAAGTAAAAAAGTTTAAATTTATCTTGTATTTTCTGTTTTTTTTTTTTAAATGAAAGCGAGTTGATATTGCTTGGCTTTCTCTACGTATAAGTGGGCGTATTTATACATAGTATAGCTAGGGGATGTTACATTAACATAGCAGAAACAGTACAAGGATTAAGACTATGGCGAATAAAACCTTTTTCCAGAAGACCCTCTATTTGGCTATTCAATTTAGCTCGCTCCACAGGATTCATCCTATAATAGGGAAGGTTGGGCAACTGGGAACTAGGAATTAAATCAATGGCTTGCTGAATATCCCTAAAAAGTGGTAACTCATTAGGTAACTCATCAGGCAGAGTATCTTTAAACTCATCTAATAGACGGGAGACATCAGGCAGATGATCTAAAGACTCAGAACGCATGGTGAAGCTATCTGTAGTTACGAGGGCAAACACAAATCCAGACTCAGTACTTTCTTTTGCAAAATTCTTATGGGATAATATTTGTATCCGGTGTGTTTTAGGTGTGCTAGACGAGGATTGAGCTATCGGACAGGCTCGAGTGACTTTTTTTCAGGTCGCAAAAGAATGGTTGTTTTATTGTTAGTGAATCTATATGTGTTGGCATAACCATAATGTTTCACATCATCATCATACAACCAAAGATGACCTAACAAAAGATAACCAACTTGCATGGGTAAAACCTCACAGCAAATATCCTCAGAATATGATCCAATCTTAAGTGTAACGAGGCAACGCTCTTTAACAGGTAAAGAAGTCTTATCTACCCAAGAGACCTTAAATAGATGAGGATGGGGTTCGGTCTTAAGGCCAAAACTATCAACTGCAGTCTTAGAAACTACGTTCATAGAACTACTCGCATCTATGACTAACTTACACATTTTCTTGTTGAGTGGAACAAAAGTATGAAAAATAGTAGTACGTTTCCACGAATCACTAACACTAGGAGTAGACAAAATGTACCGCATAATAGAAAGGTATTCCTCATCATTGGGAGAGTCGTCCTTATACAACACAGAAGGATCATCCTCATAATCGGGCTCTAAAGGATCTATGACTAAAAGATCATTATCATCCTCAGGTTGGGAATCATCCTCACAGTCAAGGAGTAAAGCACGTTTTGGACAACGAGAAGCTATATGATCTTTGGCATGACAATGGTGACACTCTATCTGAGTCATAGAAGGGCGAGAGCTAGAGGACTTGTGGGCTTGCTAGTGGACTTGTGGCCTTGAATAGACTTGCCAAAGTGGTGGGTAGACCTTCGTATGATGGTTGCAACAAGATGCTGAAGCTATTTGGTAACTAATAATTATCAAAGCTATTTCAGAATCTCGTGTGCAGGAATAATGAAGATGGAGTTGGCTGGGCTGGTGAAACAAACGTATTGTTAGTTTGTTATTATTATGATAGTGACGTCGTGGACTGATGTGAAGGCAGTGGTTGTCAGCGGCCGAAGAAAAGTCGCTGGGCTTAAGAAAGATTTTTTTTTTTTGGTAACTTGCTGTGGGAAAGTTAGGGAAACAACAAGTTTCCTTTTTTTTTTTGGACGAAAATAAACACAAAAAGGGGACTAAACTAGGACAAGAGAAGAAAAAAATTGGGAGATTTCGACATAAAAAAACAATTCAGGCAAAAAAATTGAACGAGGCTGTGATACCAAATGATGTAGAACAAGAGTGAAAATTCAGAAGAGATAAGAGAAAGAAGAGAAAGAGAGGAATTTAGGAAGAATAGAGAAGGAGAGGAAGAACTTTAGAAAGAGAAGAAGAATATTAGAGAGAGAATTTCTGAATAATTGTATATCATTAATCAAGTCTGAAATATAATAAACATAGAAGAACTTATTTATAGAAAAGCTCTTAGACAAAACTAGGAAACTGATATGTACTAGAAACAAACATAAAAAGGAAATAAACTAGTTACTCAAATTTTAAATAACACCAAATAAAATAATTACATAGCTAAATATCTATTTTCTATATTTACGTCTAACATAAGTACGGAAAGTAGACGTATGATCTCCATCAGATCCTATATGGGTCTGAGCAAGGGATCATAAAGTCGACGATTCGACGTTTGGCTCGTAAAGATAGTATGAAACGAATCAGTGGTCTGATCTACAAGGAGACCCGTGGAATACTCAAGATTTTTTAAGACGTTGTGACCTATACCAGCCGAGCATGCAGGGAGGAAGACAATACCTACTACATCGTTTCCTAGAAAAGCAATGTAATACATAGCATATACCACGTTGTTTTATCGGAGAGTGACGTGGTATCCCCCAAAAGGCTAGGGACGAAGCCATAATTTCTTATCAGTGGAGGCTTATATTATAGCCGACGTGAATTCATGCCTTGAAAATTCTGTATAATAATTTCGTTATCAAGGCTATTAAAGATGTCTTTCTCCACATATATAAGTAAATTGTCATTCATCTATTGATCAATCATTCTATTGCGTAGGCGATTCTTGATAAATTTCATAGAAGAAAATACTATTTCCATAGTAACAGTAGCAATTGGTAAAATTAATGCTAACATAATGAGTCGATAAACTAATGAATATACATTTGTTTTTCTTATATCAATCATTTTCTTTACAAGATCACCATTTTCTTACTTTTCTCTTTTTTCAATCCAATTCGCCGTTTTTATTAGATGGGAGGAAAATCTGAGTCTTGAGTTTTGAGTTATTTTCTTCTTTTTACGTTATTGGTCTTTTTAAGTTTTAACTATTAGCACAACGCTTTGGCACATCACACTTTGACATCATGTGCAAGCCTATCAGACTTCTTGAACTTTTATATTCAACAACAAATATTGGGCATAATTTTCAAGCCTATCAATCTCTCTTGGACTTTTCTATTTAACAAGTATTTGAGTAGGCTATCAAGTTTTTTAGTAGGGACTTATTGTTTATACATACTTTTTTTTCGTTTTTTTTGTTATATATATATATATTTTTCAAACTTTCGGTAGAGACTTCAAGCCCCCACTTGGCTTTGTGCCTGCTAAAAACGACGTGGTGGGAGCTTAATAACTAATGATTTGTCACATATTTTGGCCTACTACATCGCTTTCTATATAAAAGATGTGGTAGGCTAGCATTCCATATTGCTTTTAAAGCAATGTAATATGATGTGGGGCTACCACGTCACTTATGGAGTGACATGGTTTCTTTACCACTTCGCCCTATAAGTGACGTGGAAAATATTTTATAGTGAATGCTGAAGGGATAGTCACAACGAGCCAACTGCTGAGGTGTAGAGCTCTATCGAAGCATACAACAACGGTGATCTGCATAAATTCCCTTCGAGTGAGTCGATTTCGCCAAGATCCCAATATACAAATTTCTTTCAAAGACTTTTATCAGTTTTTAATAGTTGTCTGCTTTGTAATCAAAAGATCTCTTTATGTGTATTGTACTATCCTTTTATTATTAATAAAAGTTTTTTCCTTCATATATATTTATAGAAAAATAAAACTCAAGCTCTTTTGCTTGACCTTAATTTATTCGCAAAGAAAAAGAAGACAAATCGGGGGACAAAAAGTCTTCAGTGCTGAAACATGCACACATATAAATATATATACATATATATGTATAGCTCATCAAACTAGCGACCTCAGAGTGCATTATATATATTGAATGTTGACTTTTGCAATACAAACATGAATGTGCCCCAAGATTTTTATGCTTCTTTTGGGTGGAAAAATATTACAAAGATCACATGGACCAAAAGAAAGAAAACACGAGAACACATTATTAAAGTAGCTAATTTTCTCGCAAATATATAATAATAAAGGCGATGTACGGTTGTACCTTTAAGAAAGTTAGTTATACATATGTCAGGAAGTATCTATATATATACTATATGAGTGTTAATCCTGGTAATAAAACGCGCTTTTAAATGTGGAGATCAATTATTGACAAGAACATGTATAAGAGCAAAATGAGCAACTTTATATGCATTATATATATTAGCAACACGAATCTGGTTCATGATCATTATTTATGAAACTTGAGAGTTTCATATGTATAAAAATATACATATGTATATTATAATGTGAAAAGAAACCCCAATTTTCTTTTGCAAAATCTCGTACATAATCCATCTTTAAATTTATATTAGTATATTTTACTATTTTTCTAAAGATTTGAATGGTCCACTACAAACTTATTCTATATATATATATAGATGATTAGATACCATTCATTTTTAGTTTTGTCAAACAAGTTGTGGGATCAGATGTAATTATGTAAATGGTTGGCTGTACGTGTAGGTCACTTTCTTAAATCTATTGCGGTCGGCTTGATTGGGAATTAATTATGGAAAAAAATACAACATTGCTATGATTTATGTCAAAATTACAATGGACAATTCCTGGACAAAAATAGTACTTAAAGTGACTACTGACTCCCACAGAACAAGGCTGAAAAAAAAATCCAACAAATAAATCAATGAAAGTTTCATCAGTCAGTTACGTTATTCTTATAAACAATTTAATTAATCGCTAATATATATAATAGAATCAGTTCATCACACTAAATGAAAATTTAACGGTGAAAAAGAAAATTTTGTCAACTTGAGTAATGGAATTGAGTGTTTGTGTAGTTTTTATATTTTGAAATGAATAATAATGCCTTGCAAAAGGGAAGAGACACTGATAAAAGAATCAATCATCCCACTATATTGGCATCCATGAGACCGTCATCAACTCATCATGATAACCTGTGGAATTGAGTGTTTGTGTAGTTTTTATTTTTTCAAATGAATAATGCCTTGCAAAAGAGAAGAGACACCGATAAAAGTATCATTCGCATCCCAATTATATTAGCATCTATGAGACCCTCATAACCCGTGATAATTTTTAAATTTTGAAGCATATAAATGTAATTATTTGAATTAATTGCATGATATTTCATATTACTCCTTATGTAAGTTAAGAAAAATGCTTTTTTTAAAAAAAAAGTTAAGAAAAATACTAAATATCATAACAAGTTATCTTAAAAAAATAATTTAAATGATGTCACAGTATAAATGACAGTCAATGAATGGACTTAAAAAAAATATTTAACAAATATTAACTAATTATATGTTGTCACATCTATCAAGTTATTTTTCTAAATAGCTTGTCAAGATGTGTTAGTGTAGTTCTTGGACTATAAAGTAAGACTTGTACTTTTAATTATCATTATATTTTATCAATTATAAATTTCTCTATCGGGTTCAACCAAAAGATTCTAGTGCTAGTTATGGACCTATTTCTTGTAGGGTTAATACTTTAATAAGTGGTACAACAATTTACGATATCAAATAAACATTTTTAAGAATGTCGATTTGGCCAATGTTCTTTATTTTCTCCATTAATTCTATAAGATATATTTGAATCCGATTTTGCATCTGATTTATGGTTATAGGATTTATTGGTAATTGCACCTCACCTCTAACGTTGAGGTTTGCGGTTCAAATCCTTTAATTGAAAAAATAAATAAAATTTTGCATATGATCTTTTAACTAAAATATTTCATATATATGAACCCTCGCACCTAGAAAACGTCATAAGACACTAAATTAATTGCTATTTTTTTAGAGGGAGCTACTTTTCTTTTTCGCGTTTTGTTTTTGAGAAAATTCTTTTTCACGTTTTATTGTAAAGCCCAAACGTAATTGTCTTTTTCAGGAATGGATGGCAACGAACGTATTATAGCTATTGTATTTTTGGTGAATTATTAAATTATACCACGTGATAATATGATTACGACGGACAACGAAGAATCTTGAAGATTTCGTTGCCTTGTCTCCTAATTAGTCCATACAAACATATGAACACAGTACACGTACATTTGGATTATATACAGAGTGAAAGATCTGCTTTGTTAAATATTATCAAATAAATAATTAATTGATTAAATTAATAATTAATTAATTATGTTGTAGCATGCAGAGAAAATATGTTGCAACAACGAGTGCATATGTTGTAACAGAACATAAAAGTAAAGAGATGAACACAAGATGTTTTTAACGTGGTTCAGACCTCTCCTACTCCACGGGGCCACGCTCAGAGATTAAACAAATTAGTAAAGTATAAAAATTACAAACACCAATTGACTAACACAATAAAAGACTCCCTCTTTTCAATTGCCGCAATGTGTGTAACGACTCAACTAATCTTGTTTAGCGAGCTCCCCTCGTCTTGTTGATCCTTCATGCGTGAACTCCCTTCATTGATCCGGATCTGTCTTCTCCTGAAGACGTGTTGTTCTTCCTCCTGAAGAACAAGATGCACTCAAACAAAGTACCTAGAAAACCTAAAGTTCTCTAAGTCACACAATGGCAATAGAACATACTCTATGCCTTACAAATGAAAAGCTCTCTCTAAGTGTATTTTTCCCAATGAAGTGCATGCATAATTTCTTGGAGTAGAAGAGCTTTTATAGGTGAATTCCAGCCTCCTTGGTCGTCCATTATAGTGTGAATAGGCTAAAATTAAATAAGAAAATAGTTAATGACAAAATCAAAATCTTTCCATAAAAGTTGTAATCTGCCAGAAAGTTGTTGCAACAACGTTTCTGAATAATTACAAGGAAAACGTCCAGATTCATGATTGTTCCTTTGACTCGGATTGCTCCTTTGACTCGGTTTGGACACGTTTTGCGCAGCTGGAAAACTTCAATTAACCTGCCAAAGATTGATAATTAACCTAGAAAATCATATCTTAATTAATATCAATCAAAAGCCAAGATTTAAGAAAATTAACCAATCTTTCCTTAAATATCCGGAGTTGTTGCAACAGATCAGAAAATTTGATCACAATAACTCATCAAATCAAATCAATTAAATAATGGAAACTTAATTAATTGATGAGCAATTTCCAGCAATAAATAAGGACGAAAATCCTTATGAATTCACTTCAGAAAACTGTCCAAATTCATTGATTAGCAAGATGCAATCAGATATCAATCAAGGACAAAAGGATGAGGAAATAATCAATGATATATATGGTATATAAAAGGAATTGATTGAAAATTGATAGGAAAATATCCTAACTAGCTATGCACGAAATTCCATTTATATTTCATCTATATTATCACCAGAATCATCAAATATGGAAACAAAATACGTTTGGGTATATTCTAGAAGGTTTCCATATAAAGAAAAACGCAAGTTTCGTTTTGTGAAGAGCTTCAGACTTGTTGCAACAACTTCAGACTTGTTGCAACAACTTCAGATTTGTTGCAACAACAACAGACTTGTTATAACAACTTCTTCTTTTTTATCAACTTGAGTTCTCAAAACTTTGCCATTTAGAATGCCAAACTTTTGCTCATCAAAAACAAATTGCTCCCCCCTGAAAATCACAATACAAAGAATGTGATATAGATCATAGAAAGCTCCCCCTGAAAATAATATCACATGATCTCCAAATAAAATAAAATGTCATGATCTCAAAATAAATATCCAGAAAATTCTCCTGCTCTCCCCCTTTTTGTCAAAAGAGGGCCAAAGTAGCAAAATAACCAAACAAACATGAAGTCTTAAATGAAAATAAGTTTCTGAAAGCAAAATAAAGAAAGTTCCATGCAGCAAGTTCCTGCAAAGCAAACAAAGAGATAATCAAAGCTGCGTCTTCTTGTAGTGTTTCTTGGCTTGCTTTTCTGGACTTGTTGCAACAGGTGGAGATACTGGTACTTCAGGTTGGGAATATTCGGAGGGATGAGGAGCAACAACTGATGGAACAGCAAACGCGGCTGTCAACCGGTCAAGAATCTTCTTTTGTACTTTTTCAATGGCCTCCAGTCGCTCAGACTGCTTGACCTGATCAGCTTTCAAATTCTCCAGCTCCATAGACTCTTGAGACACCACACCAAAAGGTGTTGCAATAGGAGAAGATTTCTTGGCAGCAGTAGTCTTCTTCTTAGATTTGACAGTTGTTACAACAGGTGGTTCAGCAACTTCTTTGCCCTTCAACCTGTAAGAAACAGTAGGCAGAACTGGAGAGAGAAAATCATTCGGAAGCTTTGGAGGATGTTGCTGTTGAAGAATCCAATAGATCAGGTTAGGGAATGGCAGCTTTTGATTCTTCTTTCTTCCACCACGAAGATCATAAATCACATGAAATATAATCTGGGGAAGATTGACTTGAAAACCTATGCCAATATCAAATAGCAAACATGCGAAATTTTTGGCAACAGTGGGTTGATGAGCTGTTGGCCACCAGTTGTGTTGAGCAATCTTGTGCAAACCAGAATATTTGTAGGTCAGCTCACAAGATTTTAAAGCATATGAATCATCCGGC
>JXTC01000065.1:444609-477452 GCA_002914845.1 Trema orientale
AGAGATCCCTGTGGCCCTTTTTTGAAAACGATAAATTATCGTTTCTCGTTTTCTAAATTTTTTTTGAGGAATTTTCAAGTTCCGGATTTGAAAATAGGCTACCAAACACATTTTTTTGGGCTTATTTCGTTTTTGTTAGTTTTCAAAACATAAAACTGTTTTTGAAAAGAGTACCAAACAGGCCCTTACATATTTCCATCTCTAGTTTTTTGTGTTTTTAATCCAAACGAGTTGTACGTTCCCATGGTTTTTTTGGATTTTTAACGCCTTTTATAATCTAATTGTCGTCTAGATTGCATAGGAAATAATTATATATAAGTACCGCTGTTGGTACAAGATGGATGAAGTATTAATCTTACTATATATTACATACTTCCTTTTTTCATGTCATATATATATATATATATATACACGAGATAAACTGTGTGTCTCCTTAATTAGCATCTTGTTCCAACTTTAAAATGGTAAAATTAATTACTTACGCTTTTTAATTTTTTTGAGGGCTTATGTTTTTCAATTTAAGAAATTATTAAACGTCATTTCAGAAATTAATAACGATGAATTTTACTGTTTCAATACTAACAATCCGTTTCAGACCGATATGATATTAATTAAGCACATATAGTACACACTAACTAGCTATATTAGAGTTTGAAATTGAATTAAGAAATTAGTGTTATTATCTTCTTTTTTCTTTTTCCTCACCGACTCATGAGATCGTGTCTAAGTTATAGCTATAGTTGCTATTATGCATGTGATTTCAATTTGCATGTTTACTTAGTCAAGTTCATGAACTTGTTTCAGTTGGAGACCGCGGCCAATACGTGTGTGGATAAATTAAGTAAATACAAAAGCAAAGACAAAATGTTAATTCTTATGAAAACTAGTTCAAATTAGTTGCCAATAATTTAAAATCATCTTACAATTAAAAAGTCATTGAGCTAAAAGAGAAGGTTATATTTCTCAAACGGGATTTGATTTTACTTGACTATGCTTTGCCTCTTTGGCTATATACATTCTTTTTTTCCTTCTCTTTCTCATCGGATGTCATTTTATTCTACCGTAAGATCGATGCACATTTTTGCACTTTAACACAAATTAATTAAGTAGACAATTGATTATGAAGTTAATTATATTAAAAGCAAAACCTACAATTTGATCATACCTAGCTAACCTTTTACTACCTTGTAAAGAAGCAGAAGAGGACGTTCTTTTATATGTTTTCCTTGTTCCAATTTCATGTTATATTTGGCAAAAGGAAGGAAATATATAACTTCGGTTAATTGGGTACTAATAAACTTAGAATGCTTTAATGCTTATAGCTAGAAAACTCTACCTTCTTTTAAAAGTATGTATAGGGTGCTTTGGTGCCAAAATAAATATTTGAAAAATGATTTTGGTTATATAAATTTTTCTAACTAATCTCTATCTTCCATTAAGATGAGACTTACATGGTCTTTTCAATTAGTTTTACTGAAAAAGGATTGGCGAGAAATTGAAGCAGCTTAATGTTAAATAAATTTTTAATACAAAAACCTGAGCTTGATACAAATTAGTAAAATTAACTTTGAATTCAATTTTTTAGAGCAAAACTCCTTAAAATTCCCTAATATTAGTTCTGTTAGAAAAGAAAGATATTTCTGTTAGCTTTTTTTTTTTTTTTTTTTTTTTTNTTTATTTGTGATTTTTAAGTCATCATTCTTATATAGAGCGTGGGAGTTTTCTAGTGAGTAACAACCACTTTATTGGTATTATGGGCATTATGGAGCATTCATGTTGGTTTTTGTAACCAACGTTTTTACCTACTATATAAGCAAACCTTCATACCTCTTCCAACACACCAAAATTTAAACTCTCAGCTTCTATCATTTTCTCTAATTCTCTTCTTAGCTATTTAATCTTTCCTTTGAGTGTTTGAGCGATTAATTTCTGGTTCTAGTCTTTCCAGTATTCTAGTTCTAGAAATCCAAGAGTGAATAAAGTTCTAAAAGTTTCCAGTTCGTAGAGTAGAGGTGTTGGTGTTTTGCCTGCTACTTTTTGTCATTGTATCCTGGGAAACTGACACTCGAGAAGTTCTCAAGCATTCTACCGGAGGGAGCGAATCAGTTTTAAGAACACTGTGTAGTACACAGACCTCGGCGTTTGGAAGTGCAACTGAAATTCTATTTGGAACAAACTTTTTGGTAACATTATAATTGTCTTATAAGTTTGTTATATTCGTTTGTAACCTTATATTGCATATTGTTATTTCCTATAGAAAAGTATATGAATAGATTGTCAATTTTATGGGACATATATTGTCAATTTTATAGGACATATATTGCCAAAATTTTATATAGTTCCAATATGGATCTACTTTTGTCCAAAGTAGGTCTATATTGGAAATATATAAAATTTTCCAATTTTTTTACTCCGTCTTGAAGAAAACAATAACCCATCTCTTTTTTTAAAACAAATAATAATTTCTCTTTTTTTTTTTAGAAGAAATAATAATTTATCTTTGTCTCCAATTTTACCCCTGAGATGAGTAGGTTTTGGGCAAGTACTAATTAACGATAGTTTTGGACAGAAAATATTAGAAGGAATTAACGTGAAACAAAAATATAAGAATAAGGACCTAAAAACCACAAATAAAACTACTGAGACTTAGTCGTAAAAAAAATACTAACAAAAATACTTTTTTTTTCTGGGGATGGGTATGGTAGGGGCGTCCCTACGTAGGGTCATGCCTTAATTATCGTTGGATGGGAATCTGTGGGGAATAATGGGAATCTGTGAAGAATCTATTTATATACAGATTCTCATCCAACGGTGAATAGACAGGGCCCTACGTAGAGGCGCCCCTACTGTAGACGCGCCCTTTTTTTCTAATAGAATTAATGGTAGCGACTTCAAGAAGTTTGGCTTAAAATAATTGAGTTCAAAATTAATTTTACTGTATTATTTCGAGTTCAAAGGAGTTTTGTATTAAAAAATCTAAATAAAAAAAGACTTACGTGGAATCCAGGGAGGGACCACCTCAATGAAAAAGTGAAAATAAGTCCTAGTATTTCATTTCTAGGAAATTGTTTATGGCACAGGACAGTTGGAAGTCCTGCATATTTGCACTATATCAATCAGAATAATTTCCATGTGATATGTATATATTTTATTGAATATATAGTCATTACCCAAGATTTATTTATTTATTTTTTATTTCCAAACCCATCATTTTCTTCAGCCAAAAAAAAAATCTTGAGTTTTCTCGTTGCCGTCATTTTTTTAGCTTATTTGTACCACAATTTTTGTGAACCTATCTCTTTCCTATAACTAACATATAAAAGCAGTATTAAAAAGGAAATAAAGAAAAAGATCAAAGAACACAAGTTATTACAGTCTCTCACTGCCATGAACTTTTTTTTTATTTATTTGAAATTATCGGTAAAGGAGAATAAAAAGAGAAATTAAATGAAAATCATACGTTTATCAAAAACTACTCTGTTTTGGAGTTTCAGGCTAATTTTACAGTTGACAAACTGTAGCTATGTGGGTCACCTTATTTATAATAAATTTTAATATACCAATTAAATAGTGCCAACTCAAATACTATATGTGTTGGTATTAAAAATTTGGTACACCTAGCATTAACCAATTAAATAGTGCCAACTCAAATACTATATGTGTTGGCATTAAAAATTTGGTACACCTAGCATTATCTATTTTTTTTATTCACTATTAGTAAGTATATAAATTTTGACTGTTAAATTTCAGTTTAACGGTTATAATTAATTATATTGAAAGAAATTCCAATATGAATTAAATGATAACATTTATATAAATTTGTAATTGTTAAAATTGATATACCTACCTTTAGTGGGGAAAAAAAAGGGTAATTATCATTAAAATACCCTCTGTTTTGAAAAAATGTGAAAAAAAACTTTGTGTTTTTGGAAATTCAAAATAAGTACCTTCTATTTAACAAAAATTATCACTAAAATATCATCTATTTTGAAAAAGTGTGAAAAAAAACCCATGTATTGTTAAAAATTCAAAATAAATATTCTATTTGAATTATCATATCATTTGCTATCTTTGACCACTCAAAGGTTTCAAAAAAATTAGTAAAATTAATATTTTACTCATATTATATTATTTTAAGAAATACACTACACTTAAAAATAAAGGGAGAGAAAATACACATAGTTTAAAACCTCTTAAAAAAAATATCTTATATTCATTGTTGAGGTACAAATCTAGAAAAAAAAAATCTATAATTTTTGAAAATTTCTCAAATAGAAGGTATTTATCTTGAATTTTTGATAATATAAGGGTTTTTTTTCACACTTTTTTAAAACATTTTAGTGATTCGTTAAAAAGAAGATACTTATTTTGAATTCTCAAAAATACGAGGTTTTTTATTCACATTTTTTCAAAACAGAGAGTATTTTAATGATAATTTTCCTTAAATAGAAGGTATTTATTTTGAATTTTCAAAACTACAAGATTTTTTTTCACATTCTTTCAAAACAGATTGTATTTTAGTGATAATTTCCCTAAAAAAATACATATTTTACTAGTTCTTGGGTATATATATGTATTCACACAGTGCAACATCCATCGGTCCATCTTCTCTTTACTTTTTTTTTTTTTTTTTTTTCTTTTTCTGAGTTCTTAACGGAACATTCTGCCATTTAACTAATTACCAGTAACTTATCATATTTTTTTAGCATTTCTTTTTAGGGTCCAATTACAAATATATTGATTTCAAAATAAATCACAAACATATACCCGGAATTCTTTAATTTAAAAATTCAAACCCCTTCATTTTTTGACGCTACATTTCACTAGTTTTTGAAATTGGAATATACGGTTTCAATTTCACCTTTCAAATATCTAATTTTGGAAAAACAATTTAATTATTTCATGAAAATGCGCCCATTATTTAGTATTTTCAAACATAAATTATGCTCAATAAAATTTTCTAAAGTGGGTCTCGTACACTACTAATTTACCCAATTGATCCAAACGAGTTCGCACTTGTGGTTTTTGATTTTTTTTTTTTTTTTTTTTTTTTTTGCGAGACTTACATATTGACATTACTCCTTGTTTTATGTCAAGATTACGACATTCATGGAATGCTTATGTTAACAACCTTAATACGCGTATGCCTCCTCTGCTATTTAATTTTGACTAAAATTTCATTTTTGACGACCATTATAACTTCACTAAATTATCAATTGTTTCTATTAAATCAACATTTAATCATGTCAATTAAAATAATAATGTAGCCAAAAGGTGAAAAATTTGTTGATTTTTCAATCTTCTGATCTTTCAGCTCAAGGGAAGTCAATGTTGGAGTGTCACAGTAATTTTTACATAAAGTAGGTTGTCAATGTAATTCCCCTCCTTTTTTTCCCCCAGAAAAATTGCAGTAACACATCATGAAGTATGTCAACACTACAGTATGTCCTATTATTCTAAAAAAAAAAAAATAATAATAATAATAATAATAAGTCAATGAAAGTGTTCACAACTTAACTACACTATCCTTTTAATTTTGACAATTACAAGTGTTAATTTGATAGAAAATTTAAAATTAGGTACAAATTTAACGGCCAAAGTAAAATTTTAGCCAAAATGAACCTAAAGGCCAAAGTTGTCTGTGTTATTTATTTATATATTTTTAATTTTAGTTAACTGTCTTCTTTTCAAGGGGTGTCACTATAACTTAAACATAATACATGGAGTGTCAATGTAATTTTTTCTTTACTTGACGTAGGGAAAATGATTTCATCACGAAAAGCTCCTACATATAACATGATCTACGTAGATGGTTGTTTAGATTAGTATTTGTGCATGGTTTTCAATATCTAGCTAATTAAGCATATATGAGATGAAAATT
Source organism: Trema orientale (assembly GCA_002914845.1). NCBI lineage: Eukaryota > Viridiplantae > Streptophyta > Magnoliopsida > Rosales > Cannabaceae > Trema > Trema orientale. Next base: position 450,491 of record JXTC01000065.1, read on the forward strand.
CTTATAGCATAGCTTGTTAATTCAAACTTTTGAATGTCACTTTAGAAACTAGTAAAGGTCGATAATCCCAAATTTTAATATTAGCAGTCAGCTCGGACAAATGAAACCACCCTATAAACATATTACATATAAGCTGGAGTTTGAAATTGCATGTTCATATAGTTGAGTTGATCAATTTGTTTCATTTACAACCAGCCGATAACTGTGTGGATAAAGTAAATATGTATATACATAGATATAAATGGTATTAATAATATTAATGCACTAAAACAAAAGACAATATTTTTATGGGTAGTTCATTGTCACATCCATTTTTTCTCTCCCCACCCTTTTTCTAAATAAGCTCCTCAAATTTTAGGATTTTCTTTTACCACACCTTTTAAATTTCCGTTAATCCCAAATTACACATTGTGAAAAATTTCTTTCAGTATCAAAGCAATAAAGGAGAAAACTTTTATAAGTCAATTTTTTTTTTCCTACTCTTTCACATATTTCAACAAAACTTCAGTATCAAAGCAATAAAGGAGAAAAGAAGAAAAAATAGGAGTTAGCCGGGTTAGCCCGACTTTAGGCTCCATATGAGTTCAATCTAAGTTTAGCCGGGTTTCTTTCACTCACTGGTAGAGTACATCTACAGTTTGATTGTTGCTTAGCAGCGACATTCTTAGCTTTCAATATAAGAGGATCCGTTAAAAAAAAATAAAAAAAGAAATACAAGAGGATCCGTTATGTGATGTCTTCTTATTCTTTTGCCCTCATCGAATGTAATTAATATTAATTAAAAAAATAGAAACACGTTCAATTAATTTACAATATCATTGAAAATTTATTGGTGCTAATGCTCTATTTAATTTTTTATTTCATTATTGCGATTTGATTTTGTTATATAAGATGTTGTATCTAAATTACATTTTATAACTACGATGAGATTTCATTGTATAAGATTTTGTGTCTTAAAATTTATGGCTCTTTTGTTGGTATATTTAAGGGGTGTGATAAGAAAAATATTGTATTATTTAAAACTTAAAGTGGGTATTTATATTATTTTATATAAAGTTAATTTTGTATATAAAACATTAACTAAAAGAGGGAGGAAAAAAAAAAACAAAAGTGCCAATAAAGCCACCTATTTTTATTTATTCTTATTATTTATTTATTATCAAAGTGGTGGAAAAATTGCACTTGGAAAAGTGCTTATCTGCGCAAGATCATGATGATGTGATCTATAGTCTATTAGTTGGAAGAATAGTCATAAACCATAATTTTTTTCTAGGCATTACTCATAATTTCCTACAGCACAAAAAACTTGCTATCGTTTTCTTGGTTGTATTTTTAGCATAGCATGTGGACCCATCTCTTTCCTATAACTAACATAATTGAGTATTAAACGACGGAGGATAAAAAGAAAAAAGGAGTCGTTACAGTCTGAACAATATATTTTTTTTAAATCCCGAAAGAAGAAAAGGAAAAAGAAAAAGAAATAAAAATCTCACTTTGAAAATTACTCCAGTTGGAGTTTGAGACTAATATAATTTAGCAACTTGAGCTTGGTATTCACACGGTAAACATCAAACGTTTCCTCTATAGACTTTTTTTTTTTTTTTTTTTGGGGTCTTAAACAGAACTTCCCCTCATTTTTAACTGACCAATAAATCCTCGCCAAGTGGCATAAAACTCATCTTGTGCGCCACCTCCACCTGAAAAGCACCGAATAATCCCTTCTCCGATTCCACGTCATCAGGGCCCAAACCCTTCACCTTCTTCGGGGATCCAGAACCAGAACCAGAACCAGAACCAGTACCCTGGCTCTCAGGCTCCCGGCGCTTAGCCGTGATCCTAACCGGCGGCGGCTCGCCTGAGCCGATCCGGTGCGGGAAATTAAGCAAGGCTTTGGAGCCTCTCATCTTGAAAGCGGCTCGGTCGTAAGCCAGAGCCGCCTCCTCAGCCGTCTCGTACGTGCCGAGCCAGACTCTGGCGCCGTTCTTGGCCGGATCTCGAATCTCCGCCGCGAATTTCCCCCACGGCCGCTGCCTCACCCCTCTGTAGTGCCTCCCCCTCGCCGCCGAAGATCTCCTATTTCCATTATTGCCCCTGAAGCCCTTGATCGCTTCGCGATTCAAGTTCTCATCAGCACTATTAGCGCTGCTTTGGAAAGCGAAGAACTCATTTGGATTAGCAATCATTCCCGAATTTTCGACGAGACGATCCTGACCGTTGATCTGGCTATAATTAATCGCCGGCTCGAGGAGCGATTCTAACGAGTATTCCGGCTCGGCTTTAACGGCTGCAGCGGCGGCCGTTAAATGATCTGACGGAGACCAGCCGAAATTGACGGCGTCAGTGAGGGAGTTGTAGACGATCATGTCCTCGGAATCGTTAACTTGTAACGGCAAGTCTCCCCACTGTTCCGTTAAGCAGGGTATGAGAGTTGTGGTACTGGTGGTTGAGTTGGGGTATTGGGTTGGGTTGTGGTACTGGTACTGGTATTGGAATTGGTATTGATATTGGGGTATGCTAAACTCACCTAGCATGGCTTCTATCATTTTTTTTTTTCCTTGTTGTATGATTTAATTTTGGTTTCTCAATCATACACANAGTGAATTGAATTTTTGAAATGGAGGGTGATCATAGTTGGATATATATAGTGGGTGAAGAGTTGAGAGTTACGATAAAGTTGAAAAATATCATTTGTATACGGAATAATATTTAATTTCCTAATAAAACAAATTATCTTTTTGAGTTAATTAATTTTTGTTTTAGTCCTTCAACAATAACATAATCCTTTCTTGGTCGCTGAATTTTAAGATATTCCAGTTTTGGTCCCTAAAGTTTTAAGATATTCCAATTTTGGTCCCTAAAGCTTCAACTGTCACATTCTGCGGCTCCTGGACCTAAACTATGGTCTTTTGTCTCAATTTGGATCCCTTATTTGAAATTGAATTCAAGGTTGAAGAAGGTGACATTTAAAAGTTTAAAAACCAAAATAAGAGTGAAGCATCTCTACTGGACATGCTGGACTTCCTCTTAGCATTTAGGCAAAATTAGATTCTCAAATGCCATTTCTAGATGTAACATAAATTTAAGTATGTACTATTTTGTATGTAATAGCAGCAAAAATATGAAATGCTCAAATTTAACATGAGTTTTAAATTTAAAAAATTATTGTATTAATAAAAATTAATATGATAAAAACATATATTTTTAATAAAACTAATATTTATTTACAAATAGGTAGCGGTTTTTTTAGTATGATAATATTGAAGCAGAACCTAAGCTATATATGCTAAATTTAGTATTTTAAAATCTTTTACAATGGAGATGGTCTTAGGTTATTTAGTAGCACTAAAAATAAAGCAATATTATAGGACATTACTTATGTCGAATATCACATGATCTGTATTAATAACATCCATATTGGATCCACACATGTCCAACCTTAAGTGTATTATAGATTCCTAAAAGCATATTGACATTTCATATAGCATTAGACACCATATAATACCTCATAATATTTTCTTATTTTCCTTTTACTTAAAAGTAAATATTAGAAAAGAAAATGGGACATGAATTTCCTTCGAGGCAATTGGCGAGTGGGGCAACTTGGAAGTCGTTGAAGTCACGTGAGTTGCAAAGGATGACATCATGAGCTTACGTTTGGCCAAATGCGCCAAGTTCCATGATAGAATATGGGCACTTGAGAGTAGTTGAGACTTGAGGAGGTTTACCTTCGTTATTTATTTTTTTTATTTTTTATTTTTTTGCTGGAGATGAGGAGGTTTACCTTATTTATTATACCTTGTTCCTGTCACCCGCGGGTAACTCACAGCAAACCCGTTGTACTAGTTAATGCTAGGATAGGATTAGGAACATGAGAATATCAACTAAATCAGACGCCCAGCGCAGATTTTCGTCGCCGTCGTACAAAGAGTACACTTTTGTTATTTTTAATAATTTATTTTACTTTCATGAAAATTAATTTGGTATTTTTGGACTATCCAATATTTCAATGATTCAGGATCATGATGTAGTACATTAATAGGTTACAAATTAATTCGTACAGTTCAAACATCACAATATAAAAAGAAAAACATACTCTTGGACTTTCGCTGCACACACTCGTTGAAGATTATTGTCAATGTTTATATCGTTTTCTTTAAAAAAAACAAAAACAAAAACAAATAAATAAATGAAGTTCGCTCTGTTTGGAATTTGGATGAAGTAATTATTAATGTCTGAAATTAGAAATGTCAAATTAATTTGTTGCAACTTCACTCGTAATTTTCCAACGACTTAAAAATCAAGTATGTGGCTTTGTCAAATCAAATAATCGATGAACAAGAGCACTGATATACATAATGAGCCCAAATGTTTAGAAAACAACTATAGGCGCAGCATTATAGTTCAAAATTGTTATATGGAACTAATTAATATAAAATATGTAAAGGATATTTCATGTCGTTCCTGAGTCTTATCAAGTGGTGCACTGTGCACTTTTGTGCTAAATATATATTTAAGCATAGACAGTTATGTTTGGATAAGCATCACTTGCCAATTAAATATATATATATATATATAGATCGCATCTTCATTATAGATATAAAATTTTATAATGTACCAGTATTAATAAAATAAATTGGTGAACTACTCTTATCTGGTGTCCAGTGGTATTCTGCCAGCCATTGGTTTCAGAAAGAGGGGGGAGTAAAACGAAACAAAAAGGAAACAAATAAGATGAGCTCATTTTTTTTTTTTTTCTATTTATTATCCTAATTATTTTTCCTCAAATACAAGATAAAATTCCATAATTATTATTCTATATTTCAGCTATTCTTTTCTCCTTTTAAGCGAAAACTAGTTTAAATGATTATAAGAATCCCAATTAGATTGGCATTCCATCCCTAACTCAACAATCTTTAAACGAGCAAAATATATTAAATAAAAAAAATGGTATAACGTCTAAATACAACCCGAAAGTGATAACAAAATACGATACGAGGGCAAGAAAACTAAAGACATTAGATGGGTATCCATAAAATCATGTCTAGATAATTGATCTCATTGGATATAATACGCTACATATTAATATTTTGACTAAAATATAAAAAATTAATACAAAGTCGAAATACAATCCAAAGGTGATAACATAATACAATCCGAAGGCAAGAAAACTAAAGACACTAGAGATATTTATAGAGTCATTTTTAGACAATCCTATTGGATAAGACTGTAATATATCAACTTTTCTATCATGCAAAACCAACTTTTTAATCATATATGTTGCATATTGGTCCAGAGCGAAAAGAAAAAAAAACACATTTTGCATATGGGATTTTTTTTTCTTTCCTACGTATAATAATGTTCTGGTTTATTAGTGACACAATCTTGTTTATGCATGATGATCAAGTGCATTATCTAAGTACTTGGATAATTAATATTGAAAAAAAAAGATATATAATAGGACAGATATATTAGTGGTGAAAAAGTGACACCAAATTGTCATGGAAACTCTGTTATATTTACTATTATTTTCCCTAGCAGGACTATTATTTTCAGTGCGGGATCTTTAGTATATATATGGTCAAGCGCACAATATATATAGTTTTCTGCTTCCCTTTTTTTTAAAAAATAAAAATAATTATAATACTATATAATATCCGTATATATACACATATTAATACATATATATATATATATTGTAAAAACCTGGATTTTAAGAGAGCAAATTGGAAATTTTACCAATTACCGGATTAAATAAGATAGTGGTTTATTTGCACAATTTCTTTGGCAACAGGGACTATTTTGCAATTTTTGAGGACGAGATTGAAAGAATTTTGAAAAGTGGGGGACCATTGTATAATTTTTGAAAAATTGCACAGTCCCATAACAGGTCACGTGGACCTCCTCTTTTCTCTCCTCTTTCTCTCTCTTCCTTACCTGATCTCTGCTCTCTCTCTCTCTCTCGCGTTTCGGCTGAACACCACCCAAGGGAGCCGAAGCTCGCCGGGCCACCGTCCAGCCGTGAGGACTGCCGACGAGGCCTCCCTGTGCTGCCCCAGGGCCATCGCCGACCTACAGAAGCCACCGGAGGAGCCTCGATGTCGCCAGAGAAGACGAGTTGTCTTAGAGAAATTTGAATTTCCGACGATGTTTCAGAGCGTTTCGGGTCGCGTTCTTAGGCTCATTGGATTCGTCTCGTCAAGAGGAAGCTCTAGGAATTCAGTGAAGAGGTCTGTTTGTAGATTTGAAGTTTCGTTTAGAAGTTGATTTTTCATAAGAGAACGATCGATGGCTTAGAATTAGTTCCCGACCCTCTGAGCGATCGTCCAACGATATCTTGAGGATCCAATAGCATGGTATCGCTATTCTAGTGAGGTAGGAATTCAGTTACCTCTGTTTTATATCGTTTTTGAATAAAACTTTCTGCAACATATGATGACAAATGTGATTTTTGAACTATTTGAATATCTGTGATGGAATTTGATTTTATGATATATATTGTATTGTTCTGAGAATTTTCTGAGTGCATATTATTTTTAGGTATATCAAAAATAGGGCAGTTATGCTGCCTATTTTTCTATAAAATCTAGTATGCTTATTTTATTGAAAAACCAGAGCATGATAATTTTCACACTTCAGTTCTATATTGCACGTGTCATAGAATCATATGTGAGCACCGTGTTAGCATCGTGGGTTTATAGTGTGACACTATGTACCCCACCATTAGTGTAGAGTCTGTAAACTCGCTTGGGATATGTTTCTTCAGATTACCTCCCCATTTGGTAGGCATAGGCAATTCGGTTGCCCCTCTAGGTTTGGTAGGCAATACATGTATGTCCTCTCCAGGGATGGGCTTAGGTATCAAGTAAGCCGTTAGGTACACTTAGTGCCATCATCCTGGATTTCCACAGATGAGAGGATGTGAGTTCATGGGTATGGGTTGATTTGTGTCATGTGCATATGAATTGAATGATTTTGATTATACTATTTTATATATATATATATATATGGATTACCGGTTTGGATTTTATATGTATATATATGTATATTTTGGATTTAAATTAACCATGCAGGTACTTTTCATCACTAAAAATATTTTCTTTCAAGGTAACTGTTTTCCTATTGGGCATTTCATGCTCACCCCTACCTTCCTTCTTTAGGTGGTGTTCTTTGCGACCTTAGTGATCAAGAGGATTAAGAGGCCGTCTGTGAGTGTTGTTCATTATCTTGGTAATGCTTGAGACTTATCGTTGTGGTGTTTGGATTATTTGGGTTTTGTATTAGTATTGAACCAAGATTACTATTTTCTATTATATTTGTGAACTTATGTATGCTATTCTGCTTTTTGATATTTGTTGTGGATGATGATGATACTTGAACTCTATTTTGAACTATGTTTTTCAGTTACTATTCGATCTATGTTTAATGGTGTATACGAACTGTGGGAGAGGTTCATGGGATAAAATTCTAAATATTTTATTTAAATGGACTGTTTTATAAAACTAATACTTTTAAGACCTTTTTAAAATAAATCAAGAAATTTCCCATCTTAGTGAAATTTCTCTTCTGCCACTGGCCCGGGTTTTGAATCGTGACACATATTATATCTCAAGCTTATTCTCTAATTTAGCTAGCTAAGGAAGATAATTTTTACATTCAGATTCACATAATATACCTCGCAAGACTTTAAACGCATTGCTCTATTATCCTCACAGCTAACCCTTGACGTATTGGCTTCTAACTTGGAAATTCTCTGAAAATGAAAGTAGTATACTATTAATCCATGCATGCAATGTGAAAGGAATTATTCTCAAACCCTAGTTCATACTATGTACGCATTAAACATATACTCCGTATGTCTTAACTGATCAAGACTGCTGCTACTCTTACTTTTAATTTTCTTCTCTACCCTTTATTTCTTTGGCATGAGATTCTTTTAGTTTTCAGAAATATCTCAGAAGTTCATTAATTTTGTGTATTTCTTATTTGGGTTTAGATAAAATTTGAAATCTCTTCAAAGACCATTGACTCTCAAATTTTCTTTTTCGCCTCTTTAAGTCAATCAACTATATATAAAGTGCTTGTGGAAAAAACGTGCAACGCATAATAAAGCTATATATCTTTTGATCCATTAAAATCCCAACAAAACATTCTAGCCAATACGCTAAAGTTCTTGTTTAATTCCTTTAAAAAAGTGGATTCTTGCCTAAGCTTTATGTTAAGCTAGAAGTGAATTGTTATTAGTTACATTTGTATTTGGTAATCCTTTTGAAATCATATTTGTTTTGACCAAGAAGACTCGGCCCAAGTGTCTTGAGCTACCTTTTAGGCTAACTTAGCCTAACTTTAAATGATTAGGCTAAGTAGCATATTCAGTATCTTGAATAGAACCAAACTTAGTTTCCCAAATTTTACCAACAAAAATATTCTTTGCTTCCTATTCCCTTTTTTTTTTTAAAAGAAAAATATATTTTGCTTTCCCAAGTGGGGGTACCATTATACATCCTATTCCTCTTGCTGCTATATGAATATGAGACACATCTAAAATGGTGCCATGTGAGTCAATGAGTCCACGTCTTTTCTTTTTCTCTTTTTCTTTGAGTGCACTGAACATGTTCCACGAGACGAAATAACGGTAATGATATATATTTTTTTTTTCCAGGAAATGTCATACTATTATATTACTATCAAGGTTTTTTTTTTTGGGTATGTCATTCCTCAAAATTCAAATAAGTCATGCCATATGGAGAGAGAGAGTAAGGAATGTGGTTGGGTGCACCTTTCAATTTTTCAATCCGTACCAAATGTTCATTCAAATGCGGAAATTGTCCATAAGTTGAAATCGAAACACTGATCAATTAATTGTTGTAATTTTCTACTTCATCCACTTGTTTTGCTTTCTGCCGAATCCTTAGATGAGCTACTAGCTAGCCTACAACGTAGTAGTATGTATAATAAGCTTACGTGTTTTTAGACAAATAAATAAAGGACATATGCCATTTCAAACAAAGGTACAGAATATGGCCTAACCTAACTATTGCCATCAATTCATACAATTTACTGAATTCGGCATATGTATCACATATTAAAGTAATCAATAAAGTTTGGAGCCGAATTGACTTGAGTTTCACCTCAGGAAAAAAAAAAGGAAAAAAAGAATTGACTTGTGTTAAAATATTCTCAATTCGAGTTCAACGGCTATTAAACAACTATACGATATTGAAAAGCAAACTAAGGTAAAATTCAACTTGATGAGAACTTAATCGACAAGGTGGAATTTTATCCAATAATTAGCATAGCTAATCTTAATTAAGGGAGGTATGATCAGATCTTAATCAAGCTTGAACAATATATGGGCACCAATCCAGTAGGTATTTTTTTTTTTTACTTATGCATAGTTATCAATTTGGCCAATGAAAATTTTTTTTACATATTTTTTTATATTAAAAAGTAGGAGAGAGAAATATTAATAATGATACACGTCTTTTAATGCAACTCATTATAGCCGTTGGATCACCTCTAGATGATGATCCAACGGCTAAAAAAAAAATACATACACATAGGTAAAAAAAAAAAAAAAATAGCTACTGGATTGGCAATATATATATATATATATATATGGAGGATTTCTCAATGGTTACAATTTAAGGTAACCATATATATCTGAATGAAGTTGGAGATGTTTGTTAAAAGAATTTAAGGTAGAAAACCACACCGTATATTTTAAAGTCAAAGTGAAAGGAATCAAATTTAGCAACAAATTACTCATTGAGAGAAAATAATAAGTCCGGGAAAAGACTTCCATGAACCATATAATTCATATCCACAAAGTAGACTTCCATTAATTCATTCAAAATACTTTTCTAAAAGTTATTTAATCCTTTTAAACCCCACTATAATATGTGGAAAGAAAGTAATTTCATTGACTTCTGATATTATTGCTTATGGACAAATGTAACTGAATTCATATTATTGCGAGAAAATAACATGAATAGGACTAATCTGGGCCAAAATAACATTTTTTTATTTTTTTGCATTTTTAAAAAAATAAGTGTCAAAGACTTCATGATTATGAAAAAGCCATTAATTCTAGACCATAAGTCAAGTAAAAATGTCATTTTTAAAAAATACACAAAAAAGTCATTTTGGCCCAAGTTAGAACCCACGTCCTTTTCTCTATTATTGCTCTGCGTGTTGGTAACAAGCTTGAACAAAGGGTTCATTTACTATTTTAAGGTATTACTAATCATCTTTACCATAACTATGAATCAAATTTCAAAGCAAAAAGATGGAACAGACTTATTTTAGAAATTTCAAGCAATATTTTCCACTCAATGGGCAACAAACATGACAGAAAATATTTTCCAGCAAATTCTATGGAATTGTTGATTTCACATTCATCAAAAGGAATTAATATCTTATGGGAACAGATTGTTAAAAAGGGAAGGAAGCTGATCAAAAACTGAATTCTTCAATTCCTGTAACTTGATTTGGAAAAGGGGAAAAAAAAGAAAAAAGTTCTCTCTTTTTTGGGTGAAAAAAAGTGTTGGATGAAAGCAAAAGGCACTATATAGTCTTTACAGGTCTTTCTTTACACCTTCTTGGGCTTCTTCACGTCCCCTTCTTTCTTATCAGTCTCCACAGCCTTTTTCTTTTCTTTTCTCTCCCTCTTCTTCAGAGATGTCATGTGGGCCTTTAGGATGGTGGCATAAGAAGCTTGAAAGCGCATGTGATCCTTCGCCCCGACCTTCCAACAAAAATCAGGGATGAGGGTCAGCCAAGTTCAATGAAGATAAGGTTTTATGTAATAGATCAATCTGCCACAAGCAGAAGTTAAGCTCAATTGGCAATATTACAGCTAACAACTTAAAAAAAAATAAAAAGCAGAAATAAAATTTCTGCGAGTACATAGATATAACTATCAAGCAGAAAAAGAGTAAAGATGCTATCCAGAAATATTCTCTTAGTGGGTGGATGAGAAACTGAGAAGAATAATGAAACTTTGTTTCTCTTTTCGTTCTTATTAGCTCTCAATCAGGACTCAAATACTAGGTGCAGTTTTTTCAGAGGATGATTATCGCATATAATTGCCAGTTTTAGACAGGTCTACTGAAATTCCAAGAAAAAATGTAGATCTTTACTGACACAATGGAAACTTAAGGAAAGGGAAAAAGAGAAAAGAAAAGCTAACATCCAAACTATCGGCTAGACCTCAAAACCACGAACCAGTAACCAGGTAAATCTTCTTCAACCTTCATACATTAGCCCAGTATGTATAACCAAAGTCTGTAAGCCTTAATACATCAGAGTGTGGGAACAACAAATAATTAATACATCAGAGTTTGGGAACAACAAATAATTGTCACTATAAAGATCTTAAAACTGAGCTTTGAATTTTGAAAACCCTTCGTAGACACGTTCTTGTAGTGATGGGAAAAACCAGAAAGTGGTCATTCATTCTAAAGCCAAATAATTTAATACCATACCATTTTCAGAGTACTCTAACCATGACAATTCCTAGCAGATTTCAGAGTGAAATATATCAAGATTTCCAAATCTGAAAATCCAATTAGAATCAATAGCTTTACCCACAGCTTTATCAGGACAGAGTTTCAACCACCCGCAGAATGAATCCCAAAGAAACGCTAATGATATGTTTCAAATAGCTTCCAAAAGCTTAATCGACTATAGCATACAGATCACATTCAGGAGTTTAGACTTCTTAAATAAAGTGTCTTCTAAGATACAGCATCATTCATATCACCGTATAGCGACTAATACCTTCCAGTTCACTCGCTTTCCACCTCACCTTGGAAATCATCTCAGGAAGTTTTCCTACCTTAAGACAGGATATGCATAAAGCATTTCTCTCGACTGGCATATGAATGCTCAAAAATCACATAAAATCCTAAGAGTACCTCTATTCCGTTAACCCCTCCCCCAATCACTCCCATTAAGTAGCACCTCCAATTCATCTGCAAGTTGGAATTTCCCATCATTCCAGCTTCTAAAAGCTATATCTATCTATTCCTCTTACGCATATAATTCACATTTGATCCCAAAATAAAAACCACATATTAAAGCATGTTAACTCGCACAAATAATAAATTAAACCGATACATATTTTCAAAAAGAATCATATCTTGATTGCCAATGACATGTTCTATAAATCAAAAGATACAATTTTCTAAACCAAAACTCCTTTAACAATTCATAACAACATAGCAATTCAAGTCCAATCAAAAGTAAATTCCCTTAAAAAAAACAGAGCCATTGGGCAACGCAATTCCTTCAAAACCTGCTTGATTGTGTATAAAAATGCAGAAAGAACAATGCCACACCAGTAACTTACAAAACATGCCAATGCTTTACTACAAAAATAGCTTCTAAAAATCTAAACAATGTACGAAACTTTGAAAGTAAAAAGGCACTCAAGAAACAACATACCGAAGTAGAAATCGTCTTCTTCCCGTCTGTTGCACGAATAAGACATCGGAATTCGATGGCTTCGCCGGCCGTCTTCTGCTTATTCTTGTCCACCTTCGATTGCAACGAGGCTGAAAAACAAAAACCCACACATGAAAACGCACCTTAGAATGAAGACCATACAAAATTAAAGCAAACCCAATTGAGGAAACGATCTGAATATGCCCCTTCACAATCGAAAAACACCCATATACATATCGATACACACGCACATATATATCGAGTTATGGACAGAGATACCCACATCGCTTAAGTGTAACCCAAACGGAGCCTTTCTCTGTGCTCCGCTCGAACATGCTAGTAAGCTCATTGAGAAAAGGGTCCAGCTGCAAAAGAACCTTCACCAAAATTTTGGGAAAAAAAAAAAAAAAAAACCAAAACAAATTAGTTGACTGTAAACAATAGTTTCAGCAAAAATCAATAGATTGGCTTAAACAGAAATAGGCTTGATCGATAGAGAAAGAGAAGTTCACCATTGTTGATTTCGGGATTCGGATCTAAATTCGTACTCAGAACCCTAAAGAGCGATCCCGTATTTCTTAGTCGCTACTCTTTCTTCGCTGAGTTGCAGAGCACTAGAGCAGTAGCCGACGCCTAGAACTAGAGAAAAAGAGAAAACTTTTCGGGCCGGGTGAGATCCGTTGTGGAGGCCCACTAAGAAAACCCATTTAAGTAAGCCGGCTACTCCCTGCCTTGGGCCCGTGGGCCCTTATAGATTGGCCGACTTTTTAAGTTAAAAAAAAAAAAAAAATTGAAAAACAAAACAAAAAACTATACCAAGATCAGGAGAGGAGAAAAAGAAGGAAACATTAAGCGGAATTTCCTAGATTAGATTTGTCCATATTCACAAATATACCTGATTGACAGAAAAAATTAGAGAAAATCTAGGAAAAAAAGGTCAAATGACACTTTTTTTTTTTTTTTTCTGAACACAAATGACACTCTTTCAAATTAAGTTTGTAGTGGGAAAATTACATGAATGACTATTTTACTATTTTTTCCTACTTAAAAATTAAAAAATGCACCCTTTGTTCAGAAATTAAGACCCAAATATCTAAATTTGGATGTTTTGAATCTTTATCAACATAATTGGTAAAAATTAGTGCATAAAAATACAATTAGGTCAGCCTTCACAAACACATAATTTCAGTGTTTCTGTTATGTTTTTATGAAATAGACATTGACCGCTTTATGTTTTGATGACTTAGTTATCAATTTTGCACCTTCAACCAAATTTTAAATTGTAGGGTTGAATTACATATTTTTGTTAAATATACGTAAAGAGTCTCGTATTTTTCACTTAAAAAAAAACGTGCACATCTTTCGGCCATGTGAAATAATTTTGAAAAATTTGGTCTGTTTAATTTAAATTTTTGGGAGAAGTTACAACGAAATCCTCTATTTTAGTCCTATATGAGATTTTTTTTTCCTAGTCATTGGATTAGTATCCAGTAGTTCAGAAAACTTATTGTGCACTGTCATTCTTTATCCCAACAATTCTTTTTGTTATTATGTATCGACACTCAGCATGAGGACAACATTAATTCTTCAACGATAGACCCCACAAACTTCATTTTTTGCACATCTTAACAATTGTCCCCGAAGTTGTAATTTTTAGAGATATTATCCTGGAATTTCTATGAATTTAACATGTTGATCATATACAGAGTACATGCGTAGTAAGTGGAAAATATTTTCTTTTTTACGAAATTACAGTTAGATTTATTGTGTTGATACTTGAGACTTATACGCGATTTATTTGTGTGATAATAGATGATTTTTAATGGGTTGATACGTTTATGTGATAATTGATGCTTAAAAAAATGAACTGATTATTTGCGTTAATTAATTAGGCGGAACCAAGGTAAGTGACATCCCTTTTATAGTAGTTTTGTTTTTTGGAATAATTAAATGTTTCAATGTTTCTACAAATTTATATTGGGTAATCATCTAAAAAGACCCTGAGTTTTTTAATTTTAGCCAAAAAAAACTCTAGGATTTCCATTATATTAAAAAATAACCTTGTTTTTGTTTAATTTTAGCCAAAAATACCTTAAGTATTTTGTTATATCAAATAAAATTTTTGGATTATAAACCTTAATTAGTGTACACTGTAATGCGCAACTATGGAAGATTATTTCTATTGACACGCACTCCAATAATTGGGCGAAAACTATGTCATTCTATATTGAAAATGTTAACCTTTTTAGTTAAAATAAATTTTAAAAAATAGTTTACGAGTATAAAATACTTAAAAAAAATAAAGTCATTTCGTAATCATATTATATATTCGTTGATGAAATATTTGTTTTGGATTCAATCTTATTGGATTTCAAAATTTCAAGATTTTATTTGTTATAACAAAAAACTTAAGCGTTTTTTTTTTCTTTTTTCCCTTTTTTTTTTTTGCTAAAATTAGAAAACCCAAGATTTTGAATTGATAATAACCCAATTTATATTCAATAAATGTTGTTTTAAAGAAGCCAATGTGTTAATATGTTTTGCAATCCTAGTCACAGGAAGGAAATTGCTTTACCAAAAGAGTTACTTTTCATTTGAATAACTTTCTGGCTATTGATTTTATCTTGTAAACATTTTATTAATTATATCAAAATATGATCGAGCGTATAAATCTGTTACGAATGTTGATCATTAGTGTGTGTATATATATATATTTATTATGAATATCATGTTGCACGTTATTTTTGAATTGTAATTGCGCAGATTAATGTTAGGTTTTGTGATCAAATTTTAGGCCAATTTTAAGCGAAGGTTCGTTTATTCAAATGATATAGTAAAATGGCGATATAGCGTATCTAATACAAAACTAATATAATATGCAGTACATAGACGGAAGCTAGCATACAAGTAGTTATACTAAATGTAAAAATACATACTCAGTCATTTAACTATTAAAATATGCTACATACTCAGTCATTTAACTATTAAAATATGTAGTACAGGATATTTTTTATTCTCTATCAATAGAAAATTCAATTTTGACCGTTATATTTTAATCCAACAGTTACCAAAAAAAATGCTATTATTTAATTTATATTGGAAATTATTCTAATACATTTAAATATAAATGTTAAAATTAATTTCCCTATTGATATAAATAAATGCTATCATTTAATTTATATTGGAAATTGTTCCAATGCATTTAAATATAAATATTAAAATTAATTTCCCTGTCGATAGAGAATAAAAAAATCCTTATTAAACTACTTCTCTCTATATATATATTGGATCATTATTCAGTAAGTATGTTTTTTTAGTCGTTAGATCAGTATCTAACAGCTATTATAATATGAGTAGTTAGAAAAAAAAATTGACAATAAATATAGATTATTTAATATTTTTTCTCTTTTTTTTATCTTTTACATGAAAAATATGGAGAATAAATTTTAATTAAGTAAAACAATATTCTATAAATAGATTAAAAAAATACTACTCCTATATACAGTTAAACACAGTGTACAAAAAAAATACACACCCTAACTTCCCATGAATGTTTGGAAATTATATGAAAAACAGTTGACGACGTAGTTAATGTTGCCAGATGAGTTAATAGTTGTAAGATTCAAGCCCAGTTACAAGTTACAACACTGGTTAAATGTAATAAATTTAAACATGGCCACATTGAAACCCCACTGCAGAGGTTAAATATATATGTAAAGTATATTTTATATCTTCAATTTTTCAAATAACTTTTTTTTAATGTGTGTGTAAGCTAGCTGTCAACCATTTTTTTTTTCTTTTGTTTTTTTTGGGTGGGAGGGGAGAAATAAACTCATCATCTGGTTAGTAATAAGTGGAAAGTAACTGCCCTACCATTATTATAAAAAACAATCTTCTTTTTTTTTAAAAAAATTTTTTAATTCAATTTACGAATTAAGTTTGAAACACAATTGTTTAGTCCACGTAATTAACACACTTGATCATGGCTAGATGAAGGTGATCATGATGTGAATGTCCTTGGATTCTTCCTTTTTAAGTATTTATTCACTTCTTTTTTTTTGCCCCCCCTATCTCTTGTTCTACTCTTCAAGAATATCTAAACTGGAGTGTGGGGACAAAAATCCAAGGTGTCGCTAAATAGAGGCACTGAGTGACATGCAACCCTTGCATGAGAAGCTCTCAACACGTGCCACATCTCCTCCTCTATACGTGCCACCCCACACCCTCCTCCGCTCCTCACCTCTTCCCACCTATATAAACTCCCAAACATCTCAATCCCAAACCCGCATCCCCTCACTTTGTTCAAAATAATCCTCATTTTCTCATCAGACACAGCTCACATACCAGCCGTCTGATCATCCTGATCCAATGGCGGAGCATCAGCCGCAGTCCCAACAACAGTTCGGGGGCCAACAACAGCAGCAGCAACTGCAGCCCCGATCCCACCAAGTGGTCAAGGCCGCCACCGCGGTCACCGCGGGTGGGTCCCTCCTAGTCCTCTCCGGTCTAGTCCTTGCTGGCACGGTCATTGCGCTGACCATCGCCACCCCGCTTTTCGTGATATTCAGTCCGGTTCTGGTCCCTGCGGTGATCACGGTGGGGCTGATCATCACGGGTTTCCTTGCCTCGGGAGGGTTCGGTGTGGCGGCGATCACGGTGCTGTCGTGGATATACAGGTACGTGACCGGTAAGCACCCCCCCGGTGCTGACCAGCTTGACCAAGCTCGGCACAAGCTTGCGAGCAAGGCTAGAGAGATGAAGGACAAGGCCGAGCAGTTCGGGCAGCAGCACCTCACCTCTGGTCAGCAGCAGTCTTCTTGAAGTTGTCTTCACCGTACGGACCGCCGGGAGACAGCACGCGCCGGGGGCATGCATAGTGGAGTTAGGGTTTCCATCAATGACGTGGTGATTATAGGAGTTTTTATGTCAAAGAATAAGAAGACGTATGAAGGAGACAGCAGAAGGGTACTTGGGTACTTTTGTTAATTTATTTTCGTGTTATATTTTGTGTTTATGGTGAAGATCAGTGTTTTTTTTTAAATTATTATTTCTTTTTGTCTTTGTGTTGTGAGATCTGCTTTTGTCTTTGTAAGGAAATTCAAGTGTTAAATGGACTTTCTCTTCCCCCCCTCTCTCTCCCTCCTCACTGAAAGAGCTCGTCGTTATAATCTTTTTTTTTTTTTTTTTTTTTTTGGTCAAGCTAATCTAAACTTGAGTAGTGGATGTAATGGTAGACTAATTTGTTTCCTTGATTTCCTCCTCTTCAAACATGAGATAAAAGTCAGCTCGCTATGGCTCTGTGGTTGTCTTGGCGTCTGGCAAGTACGCGTCATAGTAACGAAAGGTATACCTTAAGGCAGGTTAAAACAGACTTGCATGCAGTGGTACACGTGTCAAGTTGATAACATATATGATATTTGAAGCTGTATAGACAACGTTTATAGAAAGTTGAATGGAATTTTAATGGACTATGATCAAATAAACATTCATAACTTAGAAAAGGATATTAATTATGTATACTTGATCAACGAGCTAGTACGTAGTAAAAATTGATTTTGTAAATATAAAATATATATCTAATATCCTAATAGTACTGACACGTGATCGAACATATAATTAACTAGCGTGAAGAGATCTAGAGATATATATTTATGTACACAAATTAATAAAGAAGAAACGGATAAAGTGATAAGGTTTTACTTTTAGCAATGGTAGCACACACATCCCCCTTGCTGCGAATGCAAGCTCTCTCTTCTAAACGATATGTCTCGGAGCACATTTATACCAATTACCGACCATGGCCCCGTGTACGAGTTTTTAGTAAAACGAGGGAGCAAGGAGGAGTTAAAAAAAACAAACAATTTCCTGCACAAAGTTTTTAATAAAACGAGGAAAAAAAAAGGTTATTACTACTCGGTAGGTTAGGATTCCCTTTTGTACGTATATATTAATTTGTGTGCTTTCCATTATAAATTAGTAAATATATATGCCCTAATTTAGGAAACATGCTCTAATAGTCATAGGTCTCGTAAATGGTTCTCACCAATATTCCAGCAATATATAGGAGGGGGTCTATAGTAGGGGCGTTCCTACGTAAGGCCTCTCTTTATATACCGTTTGATGGAAAACGGTGTATAACAGGTCTTACGTAGGGGCGTTCTTACTGTAGACGCGCTCATATATATATGGTCATCAAACGGTATATAACAGAGACTTTACGTAGGGGCGTAAGGCCTCTCTTTATATACCGTTTGATGGAAAACGGTGTATAACAGGTCCTACGTAGGGGCGTTCTTACTGTAGACGCGCTCATATATATATGGTCATCAAACGGTATATAACAGAGACTTTACGTAGGGGCGTTCTTACTGTAGACGCGCTCATATATATATTGGTTCATTACTGTAGACGCGCTCATATATATATTGGTTCATTGAAATGTTTCTCACCAACAAGTATAATGTAATGTTTCTCGCCAACGTTTGTAAGCAAAGCTGATAGTCGAACATGCTCATGAGCTTTGCTCAAGCTGTGAGAGAGAGAGAGGGGGGCATGTACATAATTGTAAGAAAAGAGAGCATTTGAAGGGATTCATGTACAAAGTTTCTCATTGGGCCTCTCAACAAATTTTCTACGGGAATAGTGATATAGGCACTTATACGTATTTGTACATTACCATAAATCAAACTTCCTCTTGCGGATATTTGGACACTTAATAATAAACGCCAAATCCTACTTAAAAATGGTCGATAATCAAGAAATGTGCAGTTTGATAGAAAATATATCATCAAAATTGAACTATTTATGGATATAGTAATACACAAAATTTAGTATACTGATATACGAACATAAAACTGGTGTAGTGTTACATAAACTTGATCTGCTAAAACTCGGCCATTTACCAGAAAAGTGAATAAAGGTCATTTCCTAAATTAATGAGGAAAAAGGGTCATTTCTTATAAATACTCGAATTTATTTTGAGAGCTTGATGAATGATGTACTTTAGAGATTGCGGACGAAAATTAGTTAAGAAGTAACAGTTAGTTCAAGGAGCATTTGTGAAATTAAAACATAAATAAATAGTTCATATAGTTTTTTTTTTTTTTTAAGGTATAAATAGTTCATATAGTTACAGATGCACTAGAGTATTTTATTCTAGCGAACGATAATAATTTATGGTGCAATGGTGTATAAGGTAAAATCGATTTTTTCTATTACTGTATAATATTTTTTTTAATAAAGTGAAATTTTAATTCAACAAATAGATAATTTGGTTCAATAATCCACTCCATATAATAATCGAAATACAAATCAACCCATGACAATAATGAATAATGTTGTATTCGACTAATGGTCTGGAAGGAAACACAAAACCCAACAAGGGATACAGTTCGAACTTTATAAGACATATTTATTTGATCTTCAAAATCATTTTCTGCCACTAAAGTTAATTCTTTAGATGGAGTGACGTATTTTTTGCATAAATCGATCTTTAACCGCATAAAATCTTCCAGATGGAAAACTGCATGAAAATAAAGAAATTAAATAAAACTTACACATATCCATAATCATATAGGATAAAACACTCATAGATATAAATTTATACTGACTCATGTCTTCATACATAGAAAAAGATTATTGAAGACAAGAAAAAAAAAAAAAAAACAATAAAAGAAGAATTTATATCAGAGAGGGATACCGAGATCAGCTCCCTCCCTCCCCAGTAGAGGGAAAACCTTGATGTATTCCATGAAAGAGATTTCTTTAGAGGAGAGAATAGTGGCTATAGTTTCTGGGGGCGTGTAAAATCCGTATTATTGTGTAAGCTAAAAATTAATTTTTCTCTTTCAAAATATATACTGAAAAAAATAGTAAGGAAATGAGTAGTTATAATAAATGTCCCTTTTCTGCAGTATGTTCTAATTTTTTCTCTCCTCTTTTATAGGTTAATAAATGGCTGAGAAGATATTTAGCTACAAAAACTAAAAAGAATAGGACATCTATATATAATAATAGCTACAAAAACTAAAAAGAATAGGACATCTATATATAATAATAAATTATCAAAGTTGTCATTTTAATAAATACAATACTATATACAGACACAAAAAATTTGCACAAAAAAACTCACACTAAATGACGTAGTATCATTTTCAATCACATTTTATCTCAAAGTGCATAGACTATCTCATTAAAGTTATTTGGTTAAAAATGAATCTACCTCTTATTTAAAAAAGTATTGCCATGGACAACAAAAACTCACATCAAATAACGTGATAATATTTTCAATTACAACTTATGTCAAATTGCATGGAACCACCTCATTTAAAGTTACTTGATTGAAAATGATCCCACATCATCTTGCATAAATTTTTTATGCGAGTTTTTGATATCCAATTTTTAATATAAACTTATCGTAAACAATTAAATGGGTGAATATCATTAAATTTATTTTGTGGTAAGTTCTAATTCATGAATTAAATTATGGTAACATATCACATAAAGTATAAATGGGGCACTATCAATTTTAACCCTTTTTTAATACATGTGAAAAAAGGGACAATCTATAAACTATTTACAAATCCAGGACTTTTATTGCCATTTCATTTATTGAAAATTTCTGAGTTCCAATATTACCCCTGACTCGGCCTCGGTCGAAAATTTTCGACCAAATCGAAAAAGTCAAAAGTAAAGGAGGTGGTACTAGGAAGGTAGTCGATCATGTTCGACTAGGGTCAAAAATATTCGACTACAGTCGAACATTTACTCGTTTTAGTCAAATAATGGTCGTAAATTTTCGAACTGGTGGCTTCAACCCCAGTCAAAAATTTTCGAATAGGGTCGAAATTTTCCAACCGCTTGTCGAAAATCGATTGAAACAACCAAGAAAGGCGACAGAATAAGTTCGATCGCAGTCAAACTTTTTCAACCCTAATCAAATAGAGGTGTCGTCGGGTCGGGATCAAGACCGGCAGTGGTGGCAGAAGTAGTTTCAAGTTTGTTGAAGAAGAATATATTATTTCAAGATTTGTTAAGGAATAGAGTTTCCAAATAATTTTATATGCATGACGTAACAATGAGGATTAGTTTTGAAAACATTTATAGGTGAGTCCCTTTTTTCATCATGAGAATTTAGCAAACCCCTTATGTAAATTCCTCGGTATAAATAAACTTGAAAATTGTCACATACAACAAGTAGGATCCCTGATAATATCCTTGTAATCATATAGGTGTCCAATACTACGTAGTTAAAACCTGATTATACAGAATTTGCATATTTATGCATGCAATTTAGTAACGCAAGATTAATATTCCACCAAGAATTATGAACCTATATATTTTTAAGGCACTCGTAAGTTTTTTTTTTTTTTTTTCCTTTTGCTAGAACAATGATAATAATTCAACGACAATATATAGTTATGCATATGCAGAGAAAATAGCTTAGCACGTACTTCTTGTGTACATATATTTACTGGAAAAGAAAAGGCAGGAAGCTCGTTCATTGATTGTTCGGAATACTGATGAGTACATTACGTTAAAGGCCAGTTCCCATTTTTCACACTGTACATATATTAAGTTCTGAATGTATACCGGCTAAAATAGTGGACGTCTTCAGCTGATTAATTCACTTCTTTAATTAATTTGTTGTTAATTAAGTTAATTAAGATAGATAGAATTGATGATCTGGTTTCTTATATCTCCTCGATTAACATAATCAGCATATCACTGGGAGAAAAAGACCAATCTTCATCCAATTATGTTATAACTAAATCTAGATATGATTTGCAAGTTCAAACCTTAATTGATCTGGAGCTTTATTTGGTATTAATTAATGAAGGTTTCCTTGACAAACTTGAAGAACCACCCAAACCCAAAATTGTATTTTTCATTCGGTAGTTCTATATATGTTTTTTTTTTTGAATGAAATTTCTCATAAGATTATATTAAAAGCCGATTAAACGGCAATGAAATACAAATAACAAACAAAGGGTGAAAAAAGAGCACCCGAGAAAAAACAATAACATTAATTCTCCATGACTAACATATGTGAGAGTAATTCCAATGAGGTATATAAGTAACTTCAGTGAAAAACAGACAAACAAATTCTATCACTTCTAGAGACAGTAAGCTCCAAACTAGTCTTAAGAGCTATCAGTATATACCACAACATACCTTTGAAGGCCATTACTAAATGCCATGGCAGATCCTTGAATGAGTTCATGGTAGACACCGCATGATAAAATCTTTCAAATTTAGCTCTCAAAAGCTTTATATCTAAAAGAATACAAACAAAACACTCACCAAAAAAAAAAAAAAAAAGACAAAACCTAAATAGATCTAGAATCATGTGGGACAACATATCCATAGAGCTAGATCAATAGTAAATTATCTTCACATATATGGAAGGATTTATTACAACGAAACTATATAAAAAAAAAAAAGAAAAAATTCTTACCGGAGAGGGAGATCTAAAAAAACTTAATCATTTGGCGGGTTACAAATGAAAATTAAAAAAAAAAACTCATACCGGGAACATTACAACAAAAATCCGAATATGTGGCATTTGAAAATGTCACTTTTACATATTTTTAGTAACTTTATGAATTTAGTGGCATTTGTTGCAAATGCAAAAAATGCTCGTGCGACTAAAATCTTAGTGACACTTCAAGTGTCACTAAATAATCCCTTTTAGTGGTATTTATAAAATGTTATTAAATTATATAAATGACACTTCCAAATATTACTAAATTATTTTAAATAATAAATAAAATATTTGTAAAATGTAAAAAGAAGTGGTATTTTTAAATTATTACTAAACACATTAACGACATTTGGAAAAATGTCACTATTCTAGTCACTGCACGAAAATCTATAATTAATTACCAAAATTTAGTAGCTAATTTTTTTCCGATATCATAATATTTTATGATAAGAATTTATTCTTATTTTCTTTAATCGTCAATAAAAAAAAAACCTATTACCAACATTTGGTTGCTATTTATTAAATACATGTATATACCATATATTATCGAA
Source organism: Trema orientale (assembly GCA_002914845.1). NCBI lineage: Eukaryota > Viridiplantae > Streptophyta > Magnoliopsida > Rosales > Cannabaceae > Trema > Trema orientale. Next base: position 473,969 of record JXTC01000065.1, read on the forward strand.
TTAATTTTTGTGGCTTTATTATTATTTTTTAATCTTTCTTTCGAAATAGAGAAAAGATTCTAATGTAATATTGACATTTAAATTAGAAAAAATAAAAAACAAAATATTTATTACTTTAATAATTCAGTATACACGAATTCAAAATTACAAAAAATTGTATAAAATTTAAGGTGACAGAAAAAAAAAGGATCATCTGCAAAAATGATGAGGCTAAAAAAAAAAAAGATCATCTGCAGAAATTGTTAATTGAGTTCTTGATATTATTTTGACAGTTCAATGCACCCATCTCATCTACATCAGATTCCTGAAAATTAAACAAATGAGAGTGAAGTAAGTAATATTTTTTTATTGGAAAATAGTGTCGAAGTTTCCTTATAGAAAAAAGAAAGAAAGGGGGAGAGGGGAGGAAGGGAGATTAACTTAGAACTCAATATATGCTTCTATCTTTCTTTTCCTCCTTATTCTCTTAATTTTCTTATTCCTATCGATTATTTTTTCTCTAGAAATGAATAATAAGATTTTGGTTAAATCATTAAACCTGACAAATAATTAAAAAACAAACGTTAACAAAATAGATAAAATAAAAATAAATCACTGCAAAAAGAAATATAAAATATAAGTCTGAAGATGAATCAGAAGATTATACTAGCACAAGAAAAGAAAGAAGATGAAGGCTTGAAAAGAAGAGAAGACGAAATTATGGGAGCTACAATTGATCCAAAGATACTCATTAGTTAGTCAAAGGATGAAGGCACACTGTTAGGTAGATGAGAAAGGAGATAAGTTAGTGGATAAGTTAGTTTTCGTTTTAAATTTGTTTTAATTTGGCAGTAGAAAATTTAGGGCTTCTAAAAAATTTTAAATTTAAATTATTTTGAAAGTTATCTTAAATGGAAATTATTGATTATCCGCCTTTATTAAAAAAAAAGTCTAAATTTTATAATAATTTATTATTTTAACTACTTAACTTAACAATCTTTTAAATGACATTACCTAAAAAAAATCTAATTTATAAAAATTTCATATTACGTGCGAAATAGTTCTGAGATTACCTTTTTATGTTTTTCTTTTTTTTGTTAATAGTAGTTTATTTTTAAGATAGTTTACTAAATCGAAATTCACTTCTACATATAAAACTAACTTAGAGCTTTTACGTACTAATGTCATTTTCCTAAAAAAATTATTAATTTTTTATATTACTTCGTATATCTTTCAATAACATTAGGAATAACTTATTTCTTTTATAAAATCACATATCTTTCAATAGCATTAGGAATAACTTATTTCTTTGGGCGCGTTTACAGTAGGGGCATCCCTGCGTAGGGCTCTGTCTATACACCGTTTGATGGGAATCTGTGTATAAACAGATTCCCCACAGATTCCCGTTATTCCTCACAGATTCCCATCAAACGGTGTATAAAGGGTGGCCCTACGTAGGGGTGCCCTACTGTAGCCCTCAAAATTGAATACGTACTTGGCACAATCTTTTAGATGCAACGTATTTGGCACAACTTGTATTTAAAAAATCTAACAAAAAAAATAAGTAATTAAAAAATAATAAAGAAGAAAAATTTAAGGAGTACGATATTCCTCTTTTTCCTTATTATCTTTAAGTTAAGTTTAAATTAATTCTTTTCATTTATTTATTTCCGAAAATTATAAGTTGTCTATGAATAAGTTGCATTTTTTGAATATACTAAATCTAAATTTAGTGGTATTTCTAAAATGTTACTAATTTAAAATGCTAATGACATTTAAAAAGTGTTACTAAAGATAAATTTTAGTGACATTTTGAAAATGTTACTAATCTAAATTTTAAAAAGATGTAAACTGTAGATCATAATATCTTTATGAATTAATGTCATTTTTCAACAAATGCCACTAATTATTATTTGTGTGACACTTTTAAGGTTAATGTCAGTAAAGAAAATGTCACTTATTCACATTTTTGTTGTAGTGGAAGAAGGAAGATCCCTACCTAATGGGGGAGGTACCTACTAAGAGATTGAAAGAGAAGAAAGCGGAGCTGCAAGGACTATCAGGAGGAGAGGGTTCTCTGCAGAAGAAAGAGGAAAGGGAGAGGGTTGTTCTATATCTATGTGTTGAGAAATTATTGACTAATAAATATGTTGAACGATGTGAAATCACTTAAATTGGTATAGTTAAAATATTGATTAAAAGAAAGAAATCCAAATCAAAGCTAGTGAAAGTTTTTTTTTTTTTTTTCCTTCCACTTATTAAGTTCTAAACTATTTGAAATTTCTAATGCTTATTCCTTAACCTAGTTTTTGCTTATGAAAAAAAATTTTTGACATGCTGAGTTAGCGAGATTATTCAAAATTATGAAGCTACGAACAATAAACAACTAATCTTATAAAACCAAATTATAATAGAAGGAAAAAAAAATTTAAACATAATAATCTCACTTGAAATAATGCTTAATAGAATATTATATTTGCTAGCAAAATATATATAGGGATATAGTAAGTTAAATTTAAATTCAAAATCTTCGCATTAAAAAAAAAAAATAGTTACCACTAGAGTATGTTTGGAACCATAAGAATACAATAATAAAATAGTTACCAGCAGACTATGTTTGCAACCACAAGAATACAATAAGTAATTAAAGCTATATCTGAAACCACAAGAATATAATAAGAAAATGGTTACCAAGGGCTATGTTTGCTTGCAACCACAAGAATACAATAAGTAAATTAAAGAATTTTTGGTGCCCTATGGAAAATTTGGGCTCGGCACGAAGCACTATAATCTTACAGATTCCACATATTGCTCCTTCTTGTTTGCATTTTTTATCACAACTATTCGCATCTATACAGAATCCCTTAAAGGTAAAACTTTGGCGAGTGCAAGCACTTCCTATGTCACCAAAGTGCCTGTAAGCGCATTTAAACCAATCAAGTGGCCCCATAGAGTTCCCTACAAAATTTATTATTAGAAAGAAGTCCAAAACTTATATGAACATCAGCACTAATTATTAAATTTCGAAATACTCTTGACACATCAAAAGCATTTATTACTGAATTTTGTGCAATTTAGCGAAATTTTGATACATGCAAATATATGTTGGGAAGAGAGTTTAATACGGACATTTAATTAGTAAATTAGGCACAGTGACACTTTTGGCAGTTTTGGTCTTTATTTCTTGCAAGTTTTGAGAAAAATTGCTATGAAACTAATATTTTTCTTAGCAAGTGTTATATATCAAAGTACCCATGCCAAATTTAATCGGATTCATTTTCTTTTATATATTGATAACGGACATAATCTGGGGTAACCACACATAATCTCCTTTGAATATAGAGGATCATGAGTTTAAATCGTCAATCTCCTTTGAATATAGAGGATCATGAGTTTAAATCGTCTTGACTATCCACAATTTATGTATTTATTTCATATATATTTATATATGAATAATGCTAGGTGTCCCATAATTCACTACAACAAATACGCAATAGAGCGAGGA
>JXTC01000065.1:477723-516627 GCA_002914845.1 Trema orientale
CGCTTTAGATTTTCTTATTTTCTTAATTTTATTTAAACTCTAAAGCGGGGACAATTGTCGCCGCTTTTAATTTTCTTATTTTTTTTAATTTTATTTAAAATCTAAAGCGGGGACAATTGTCGCCGCTTTAGATTTTTTTATTTTCTTAATTTTATTTAAACTCTAAAGCGGGGACAATTGTCGCCGCGTTAGATTTTCTTATTTTTTTAATTTTATTTAAACTCTAAAACGGCGACAATTGTCGTCGCTTTAGAGTTTAAAAATATTTTATTATTTATTTTTTATAATTAGTTTTCATTTTAAAAATTTTGTTCCACTTAGAAAAGCTAAAACGGTGACAAATTGTCCTTACTTTAAATATTTTTTGAAAATTTTGCAAACGCTAAATGAAGGATAAACAAATACACATAAAAAAAAAAACCTAAAAATGAAAACAAACAAACAAAAATAGACAAACATTGATTCGCAAACCCTACATGAAGGATGAGCTAAGGTTGGATAAGTTAGGGTATTAAAAATTGACAGGAAGAGAAAAGGAATAGAAAATATTTGTAGAAATTTAGTTAACATAAACCAAATTAATGTTCTTTATGATTAGAAGAAAAAGGTTGTGTGGGTATTTGTTGATAAGTGGTGACAACTAGTTTAGTTAAGTTAGTTGGTATGTTACAACAGTAAGTTAGTTAGGAGTTAGTTAAGACTACAGCTTAATTACTCTAACTAATTCTTGATGATATATCAACTAGGTCATTGATTTTAGGATTAAAATGTGAGGCTTTTATTTATATAATAGGTACTCTGTTTTACTGTTGAAAACAGATGTAAAACAATATTGTTATTGAGAATTGAAGTTATATCGCACATATTGCAACATAAGTGATTTCTTTGTTTTATGTTGTAACATTGACTCTGTATTCTATGAGCTAAGAGATTCGTGATTACACTACTGAAAGGCTAGAGAGTAGCTTTTAGTGAGAATCTTACTCCGTAATTTGAGAGTATATGAGGGTGTAATCTTCTTGGTTGATAGTAGATTCGAACAATAAAAAGTTCCCTACCTTGGATGTACAATTTTCACATTAAAAACTAGAACCAAGTAAACTCGTATTGATTTCTCTCTTGCTCTGGTTTTTCTACGCGTGTTCTTGGGTGAATGATTTCTTATTTTTTTAAAAAATTTTTTAAGCTCTAAAGCTTTAGATTTTCTTATTTTCTTTTTTTTTTAATTTTATTTAAACTCTAAAGCGGCGAAAATTATCCCCGCTTTAGATTTTCTTATTTTTTTAATTTTATTTAAACTCTAAAGCGGGGACAATTGTCGCCGCTTTAGATTTTCTTATTTTCTTAATTTTATTNCTCTCTCTCTCTCTCTCTCTCTCTCTGTCCGGCCGCCGCCTCCTCCTTCTCCTCCGTCTTTCGCCGCCGCCTTTTCTTCCCTCCACCATCGTCTCCTTCAACTCCTCCTCTCAAAGGTTGGTTTTTATTATATATTTATTATTTATTTAATTAGTTTTTAGTTGAAAATTTAATTTTTATTTATTTGTTTGTATTTTATGTTTGTATAATATATTTGGATAATTTATATCGGGTTTATACAAATAAGAGAGATTAGCATATTTATTTTTGTTAACTTTTGATGAATTTTGTAATTGTTAATATATTGGTGAAAATATGAATATGTTAGAAATTTATATTTTGTTGGATATTTGTGATTTGATGAATGTGGATTATTAGATTTTGGTGTTTGTAAAGTTTTTGTGAATTTTGGTTTTTAGTTTAGGATTATATTATAGGATTTTTTGTTATTTAATAGAAAATATGTGGTAATTTTTGGTATACGTAAAATTTTAATATGTGGCATATTTTAGAAAATTAACTTTGTAATTGTGTGGAATATTGTGAAAATTTGATTATAGATAATTTTGGATGAAAATTTAAATTGAAAAAATTTGAGAAAAAAGTTTGTGATATTAGGAGTAAAAAGTTAGGAAAATTTAGAATAATTAGAAAAATTTTAATATTGTTAGTTTGTGAAATTAGGATTGAAAAAATTATAATTATAATTATGATTATTTAGTGAAACTTTTCATGATAAATTTATTGTATATTTTTATAGTTTTGGAATTTTTAGATGATATTTTATATGTTTATAATTATTCTTAATTATATTCAAAGTATAAGCAAAATTAGTTTTAATATTGTATAAATACATAATCATTTTAATTGTAAAATAAGACCTATTTTAATTATTATTATATATAAAAAATAAATTATTACTTTATTTAATATTAATGTCATTTAAAATATTACTTTATTTATTTTTATAGTAATAATTAATTTATTTTGTTTGTCTTAGTGTAATTTTTATTTATTTAAATTTGAATTATTTTTTATTCTTAAAAAATAAATATTTAAAAATAATTATTTTACATAAATATTTAAATTAATTAATTATTGAGAAAACAATTTAATTGATTATTTAATAAAAATAAAAATTCACTCTAAAGCGACGACAATTTGTCGCCACTTTAAATCATTAATTTAATTAATTATTTAATAAAAATAAAAATTCACTCTAAAGCGGTGACAAGTTGTCGCCGCTATTGTTATGCCAGATGGCATTTTTGTCGACTTTTTAGCGGGGACAACTATCGCCGCTATAAATTATCTAATACGGGGACTACATGTGTCTCCGCTTTAGGTATCTATACCAGCGAACTTATAGCGGCGACTCTAAAGTGGGGACATTGTCGCCGCTTTAGATCTAAAGCGGTGACATTATGTATTTGTCGCCGCTCTATTATTGTTTTGTTGTAGTGATTTGTACTAAATTTTTAATACCAACACATGTGGTATGTGAATTGACATCATTTAATTAGTGAATATGATTAATTTATTTATAGTAAACTTTAATATGCCAACAGAATAATGTCAACTCATATGTCATATGTGTTGGTATTAAAAATTTAGTAATAATTTTGGTACACCTAGCATCATCTATCTATATATTCAGATATCCAGTAGGTATTTTTTTTCACATATGCATAGTATTATTTTGCCTAATTAAAAATCATCATGCACGTCTTTTCATATTAAAAGGTGGAGAGAAAAATCATTAAATAATGAGTATTTATTTTTATTATTATTTTTTTCTAACTACTCAAATTATGATAGCTATTAAATAAAATTCAACAACTAAAAGTAAAAACATCTATAAATAGATTAAAAAAAAAAAAAAAACATACTGCATTGGGAACTATATATATATATATATAACAAGGGGTTTGGTAGACTATGCGCAGCAAAATTTTCATATGCATCAATATATAGAGAGAGAGGGGTAGAGAGCACGTAAAAGTTAGTCGGTAATATTAATGATAAAGAAGAGGTCGTAGTGGAATATTTGTGCTTACCAACATTATTCGCAAGAATCATAAAGATGATAAAGATGGGTAGGACCATATTAACATTTTTAGGAGCTTTGGTCGACATATTTGACGTATCAACTCTCTCAAGCTACTCAAAGTTAAAAGGGATGAATTTCCACTTTGAGAACAAAAGAAATTAAGGAATAACCAAATCGTACTGAGGCAAATGTAATGCGTACAAAGTTTACATTTAATTCCGTACGTATGTATTTGTGGTCATGATTCTCATGAAGCGTCCCAATATTTCATTTAAAAATTCACATATAGACATGAAAGGTCAAATCATGTGTACACCGTAGACTAGTCAAAATTTAATTATTTTAACCACTAATTTTTATTTGAATTACTTACTCTTCATTTTAAAATTTCTAGTAATTTGCCTTCAAATTAATTTAAGACGTTGTCTGTCTATTTTTACGTCTCAGCCTTTTTTTATCCAACAGAATGATTCTCCGTTAATTAAAATATTCTTCCTACTTACTAGTGTTAACGGAGCTTAATTCCGCTTATAGTCGATCATCTACACGAAGAGACAAAAACTTCATGCTACTATAAATTCTAACCCGGCCTTTTCGTACGGAATTAATACTTTAATTTGCAAATAAAACGTAGGTCAGTAAGAAATAATGCTCAGAAACAACAATATTATCCCATAAAATAATTACTTTTTTTGGGTGCTAAGAACATTTAATGGGGGAACTGATTTGATCAAGTATCTCTTATAGTGAAAGGAGACAAACAAAATTAAAGATTAGAGGAAATTAGGCTGAGTAACAATTTGTGAGAGCAATTTTTACTTTCAGTTTTTCTTTTTTCCTTTTTTAAAGCAGTTTTTATTGTAAATTAAGTTCCAAATTTGTTCCTAATTTTGCCCATATTGATTGAGATTTGTCTACTGATTTGAAGGGTATTTTTGGTACAAGATTACAATAGTTCTAAATATATATAGTTAACTTCTTTAATTATGACAAAATTTGAATTTTAGAAGTGCTATTTTTAAAAGAATCCAATTTTCAATGTCAACGTGTCTCTTAACGTCTTTTTTTTTTTTTTTTTTTTAAAAAAATAACTGTTCCCACATGTAAACCATTTCCAAGTATATATAGGTACTAACGTAATCTCGTAAAAATTAGTGCAAGTATTTTTTATTTCTTTTACTCATTATTTGACGAGCTACGTTAATGCAAATTATGAATCTACGAATAATAAACAAATGATAAATTTAAAAGAACACATATAAATAGAACGGAAAAAGTTGTTTAAACAAAAATTATTACTGCAATAAATTTAAGTTGTGTCGTGATGTATTTGCTGGCAAAATAGGGGATACATCAAGTCATGAAGTTTTAGCGCTGCCCATTTTTCAAAATAAGAGAAAAGGAAGACAATTTTTTAATTATTTTATTATTATTTTAAGAAGAATATGTTTCAGCAATCTTTGCATACACATCCCGCGGGCTTTTCAGCATCCGATAAAAGTTTACAGACTCCACAGATTGAACTTTCTTGTTTGCAATTTTTATCACAGCTATTTGCATTTATACAGACTCCCTTAAAGGTAGAGCTGAAGCGAGTATACCTTGCTTCACCATAGTGTCTGCAGGCGCATTTAAACCAACCAAGTGGCCCCATAGAGTTCCCTATACAAATTAATGTTACAAAGATAGTCAATTAATGCATGTGTGTATGCCTTAGCTTATTTAATTAGCAGTAATAATAGATTTATATATGTAAGTTTAGGTCTCAAATTATAGCAAAACTAATTATTAGTTGTAATAACAAATGCGATATGCAAGTAAATATATAAAGAAAAACTTATATATAAGAGACATACGCAATATACTACATAGCATGCACCTTATACTAATGAAGAGTTGCATGTGGAGTAGTATACACGTATATTATATTAAGAACAAGACAATTATACATGACGCAAAATATGACATTCAGAAACATTTATTATTACTATTAAGAATAGGACCTTAAGTGTGGTATATTAAAACCAAACAATATATTTCAAATTGACATTTAAAAGGATTAATTTGGATAAACTATTAGATTTCCAAACTCATGAGACTTCATAGAAACATAGATATCCCCTATACATACATACATACATACATATATATATATATATTTGTAATTTTGTACGTAGCCGGTTGAATATATTTTCCGCAGTACTCACCATGGCCTAGGAAAGTTTTTTCATATATATTTGTACAGATGTATGCATACGTACATGAGAGGGTAAAAAGTTAAAAGGGGAATTTAGAGCCTCTGGTAAGCAAAGAAAAAAAAAAAAAAAAAAAAACTACAAAGATTATCTCTTTCCCGGAGGCCGTAATTAGGCTGAGTTGTGTAGTTTTGGAGGATAGTGTTAGTACCAAAAGGGAAAAGGAAAGACTGACAAATTTGAAATTAAAAATATTCAGTTTCCACAATGAAGAAGATAATTATATAAAAGATAAAATTGGAAGTATAAATTTTCATTAAAACTCATAATATAACTTCCTAATTAGTGTTTATAGAAGACCTTATTCGTAGAGCTACAAAAGCTAAGGGATCCATTACTTCCCCATGAATCTCTTCCCAAATTTAAAAAAAAAAAAAAAAACCCTCACTCTCATAAAAATTCATTCGCACACTCATAAAACTAAGTTTTAGACTTTAAGTTAGTAAAAAACATTTTTCAAGTAACTGGCGCTATACTTTTTTTTTTGAAAAAAAAAAATAGTGGGGCTGAATTAATGAGTAGTCTAGTTAGCAAGATTTTCATATATAGATTTTCACATATATGAAAATATTTGTATTTTATATATTGGAAGAAAAAATTAACCAGATTATGACTATATATATTATAGAAGTTGAAAGAGGGATAAGAAATTTGTTAAGATTAATAATAAGGAGGAAGTGAAATTGTGCTCACCAACGTTCGGAAGAAGCATAAAGATGGTGAAGATGGCTAGAAGATTAACATAATTAGGAGCTTTAGTCGCCATTTATGATAAATGTGACACCACTGGGCCTCACCCAAAAGTGCTAGCTTGAAGGTATTTTTGGGCTCATAGACCACCATTTAAATACCCATGATCTTCCCAGAGCATATCCAATATGGTACTCGAGACGTTACAATCTCCTCCTGTTAAGGGCTAGCGCCCTTGCTAGGGGGTCTACATTCAATAGCTCACATATAACCCCTATGGGCGAGGTCCACATTCACCATGATTCTGGCCCGTGGTAGCCCTCCAAGGCTCACACAGATATGGACTGGGTCGGCTCTGATACCAAATGTAACACCACTGGGCCTCACCTTCAAGCTAGCACTTTTGGGTGAGGCCCAGTGATGTTTATATTCTCTCTTTTTCTCATGCTATTTAAAAGTTAAAGGGATAAATTTACAGTCGGGAAACATGCGAAAAATTGGACTAATTGACTGGGACTCAATATAATTACTATGCCCAATACGTACAAATATAACTTAATTAATTCTGTGTATCGTAGTAACTACTATTCAAGTTGACAAGCTCCCATATAACGGTATAAAATTTACCTATGCATAGAGACGAAAGGGCAACAAAGGGCAACAAATCATGTGTAGACTAATTAAAAGTAAGGTTAACCCCTTTATGTATTGGTAAATACTTTTCCATTTTAAAATCCATATTAGTATATATGATCACTATATTGTATCTTAATTTTTCTTCCAATTAAAACTGATTAGGTCAGTTGCATGTACAGAACGATTAGTTAGCTCTCGATCTCTAATATGTCTATTTCTGAAACCCTGTAATATGGGGCCGGAGTACTTCGTAATAAGGTAATTTTATATTATTGCATACGAATTAGGTACATACTGTCTATTTGTAATTTCAATATATTGTTCTTCATTTTGTTTAAGTATTCGAACACGATATTTTGTATTAATGTTCAAACCCTTGTATATGAGGCCACCAATTTGTTTATCCATAATGCGTTACGCATTACAGAAGAGAGAATAGGGAACGACATTTCCGGTTTTCTACATATTGATGTGTTTGTTTACACAAGAAGCACATAAATTTTTGTGAACTTCACATGATTAGATCAGATATTGTGAATACTAGATATTGATGCAGCGGAATTGGAAAGAGAAGGAATATGGTTACTTCGAATCAATCCTTTGAGCCAAATCCATGGCTGAAATGAAGGCACACATCCAGGTCCTCAAACTTTCGCTCTGTGTTCCATCTTCCGAAACCCCCCTTCCACGATTCCTCTTTTCCCTTCTTATGCCATCAGCCTCTCAACCACACCATCAGGCCCAACATAACAGCAAAGCCCACACAGTAATATAGCCCAATTAGTCCTTAAACTCAGCCCAAGAATAACGCCATTCGCCCTCTACAGCAGTTATTACATGGATTCATTCATTATTATCCAAAATGCAAAAATATTCCTTTGATGCTCTTATTAACTAGACATTTTTATAACCGAGATATCTGATCTTTATTCCTAATTAATGGCTAACAACTAGTATAAAAAATAGAAAATAAATCATGTTGATTTCAGTTCCAATTTATAATAACTAGCTTCCTAAATCGTGAAGACAAAAAATGGAATCATATTCTAGATCTCTCCGTTCCCCCCCCCCCCCCGTAAATATGTTCTCAAGTCAAATACAGTTTCTAATTTGTTCCTAAATACATAGATTAAAACAAGCAAAGATACATTACTTCTATCCATCTCTTGCATCCAAAAGGAACCATTAATTAACTAGCCAATTATGTTAATTGCATATGATATAATTAAGCTCCCCAATCGAATTGATCTAAAATTGTACTCATTAGAAAAATCGGAAAAAAAAAAAAAAAAGAGTTGTTATTTTGGAGAATATCAAGGGATGAAGCGAGCGAAGACCCCACATTATATTGTATTTATAACAATTGGCGGTTTTATTATTCAAGATGATCATGTGGCCGGAGGGAGAGGAACAAAGCAGCATATTGGCGGAGCCGATTAGCGGTCCCTCCGCCGAGCGTAGCCGCCGGAACTCCCCTAGACCTCATCCTATAGCGCCGCCATCCAAGCTGTATAACGACGGCACCCCATGTTCGCCAGTTGGAGGAGTAGTATCTAGCCGTTCGCTTGAGCTTCTCGCTGGCGAACCTGTAGCGGAAGTGGCCGATGATGTACCGGAGATCGTCCGCGTTGATGGCGAACGCTTCGATCGGTTCGACGCAGGTGAAGGTCGCGGAGGAGGCCGGAAGCCGGTCAACAAACGGCCTGCGGAGACACCACGAGAGAAGCTCGTCACCGAAGAAACCGCCGGATTCCAACGCGCTGGTGGCCAGGAACCCTTTGCTTAGGCCCTGGCTCCGTTTCAACCGCCCTCGGACAATAAACACCATCCTTTGGATAGGGTCTCCTTCTCTCACTATCTGAAATATAATAATTATGATACTATTATCATGATTATGACAAAAACACCAATATTGGGCAAATGGTATGAATAATCTTACTAATTGATTTACGTGACACAAGTAAGACACATCTTTGTAGTATTGTAACTTGTAACAATATTATTGTTAGTCATGATGACTAATAATATATAACTTACTATTGATCACTCTTATTTAATGTACTTGTTTTGATAATGTATATAATTTGGAACCTTTTCGCCTTTGGAGTAGATGAGAGGCCTGAGACGATCGCAGATGTTGTCAAGAATGAGATCATCTAACAAGTGGAACAGAGGAACCTATAATTGAAACAATAATTATATGTCAAAAATTTATCTCATCGATTAATAAATTTATGTTCTATATATATATATATAGAGTAAATATGTGTACTGTTTAATCTACTATTATATGGATATACTATACATAAGTAGCTACCTTCATGACAAGGTCTATGCAAAGATAACGTCTAATGTCCCTTCGAAGGCCATCGGGAAAATGTTGGATAAGCTCCATCTCATCTTGTCCACCCATGGATGCCCAACTTTGACGTTGAAAATGCCGAACTCTCTCTCTCAAATGAGACGGCAATTGTCTTCTTTTCATCCACCATTCCAGATCTTGATATTGTAGCTGCATTTTCTTCTTATTTGCCATCACCATATGCAAGAACACCTTTTTTTTTTCATGATAATTAATGCTGTTATTAATATTTATATAATAATCAAGTCTTGATAAAAAAAATTCTATCACCACTACACATATAACTAATAAAAGTATGAAACTCGTCAGTATGAACTTACATGTGAGTCTCACATTTCTGTTAGTTTGTGAGCCTATAACAATTATATTTGAGACTCATTTTTATTAATGTGTTTGCTGATAATTTAAATATAACAATCATTTATAATGAAAATTTAATTAATTAACTAAGCAACTATATGGAAGCCAGATACAGAATTATATACGTAATAACAATGATGAATGTCACCTGTATATTGCCGATTAATGTAACGAAGAGCACCAACCCAGCAATTGTTATGCAGCAAGAATAAATCAATTCGAGCCAATTAGATGTAGGATCTAATTCGTTCCCGAAGGAGCTGTAGATTCACCAAGAACTTTTTTATATCTACACTAAGATATATCATTGTCTCTAAATAAGTCTTCTTCTTCTTATTATTCTTTAAAATTAGAAAATAATTCCTGGAGAAGTACCTAGTTGATTGATATAATAATATCCTTGTTTGAATAGTTAATTAATTACCTGAGGTTCAACAAACCCCAGAAAATGGGATAAAGGATCTTAACGGCGAGGGAATTGCTGGAATAGACATAAAGAACAGGCGTATAAATTCCGTAATTGAAAGGGCCATCTACGTCTAAGCACTTTGAACTTATTGTTGTCATGTTACCACGAGACATTAAGTGATGATCTTGCGAATAGTAAACAGAGAGATTACAATTTTTGCTTCTTTCACACTGTTGCTCAAGGCATCCCATTAACCGCTCTGTTCCAAGAATGTACCAGCACGCTCCTGCAACCTGTTAGAGATGTATATTTACTACACACACACACACATACATATATATATATATATATATATATATAAAGCGGGACTCAGATAACAACTACTAGTCTTATTATCATAAAGCGTTACCATAATGTACAACTGATAATGCATTATCATACACGTAATATATTGTTACAACATAGAATTGTCACATAAGAAAAGTTAGTACCATATGAATCTCATACACATCTTACATGTCAATTTTTTTAATTGCATTTTTGAAATAATAATTAAGATCAAAGAATAAAGAAAAAATTATATATAAATATGCTGCATTTATTATATGTATATACATATATACGCTTACGTGAGAGGCAATCAAGTAAGCGATGACGTTGAGGTTGAAGCGCCACCAAACGCTGCCAAAGACGTAACCGGTGACCTTTTGTAGTCGTCTCATTAAATACATGCTGTGGTACACCTTTGGGAGGAATTGAAACAAGAAGCTCAACAATAGTATCGTCATTATCACTGTGATCCTACCCTCTCTTAGTAACCTTGGCACAATCAGCCAAATTGCTGCCTAGAAATAATTAATAAAAAACCAAAGTTATGACTGTTTTCATATTGAAATGTATACTATATACTTGTACAATATTATCTCTGTAAATTATTTCCTCCAATAATAATAGTAAAAAAAAAGAGTGCTAGCATCACTCTTCATGTCTCAGGTCTCATATCTCATATTCCGCTAGAATGTATAAATATCTAACGCCTTCAAAATATATCAATTATTTTTGGAGTCCACGTAGAGAGTGTACGTACGTAGAAAATGTCCCCAGCAGTAACTCCAATATAAGTGATGTGCGGTATCATCTTACTAATTTTCACTTAATATTTATGTATGCATATCTTACATTTTGCTTCTGTTAATTAATTTGATATGAAAGACCTAGTCATATTATGTAGTGAATGAAAGTTAATGACTTATTAATTTCGTACCTCAAATAATTAATGTTGCTATATTTTAAGCAAGATACCAACTTTAGTCTGCGTATCTGGTCCCAAATTAAAAATGCCCACTAGACTTAAGTCCCCACATATTAATTTCATTTATTTATTTTCCTTTAAATTCTTATATAAACGAGAATTTCAATAAGTAAATTATGATACGACAAACACGCAAGAATTGGGCGATACCAAAATTAACACTTCACCTGAGGAATTGGGAGAATAACAAAGGCGTCAAGCCAAAACCCCTTGAATGACCGGATGTAATGAGACGCAATGGCACGTGCGTCCCACACGAGCTTCCCACACCCGACCACCATGGACTCGCTGGACACGTAAGCGAGCCGGAACTGAAGCCAGAGGTAGGCCAAATGAACCGCATCCAAACACGTCCTTACGACGGTGATCACCACGGCCAGCGCCACGTCCAAGTAGAAGCAAGGGTCCCCACCCGCGCTCAACGACATGACGTACAAGAACAAAGGGTCCACGGCCAATGCCGTCCCACGCGCCAGCAGCACCACCCGATTCCACCTCTTCACGCTCTTGCTACGCGGGTCAACGACCCCGGCACGGGCCGCCCTGGCCCAGTTGGAGGCCCGGTTCCGCGATCTGGGCTGGGCCTGGACGGGCCTGAGGCAGGACCCGGCGGAGGCCTCCCACTGGGGCTGGTGGGAGAGGTCCCATCGAGTGGAGTGGAACACTGGGACACCCACTTGAGTACATGCGTAGCATTCGTTGATGTTCGAATCGAAGCTAATCGGCTGCTCATGGAAATTGTTGTCGTTTCTACCACTTTTGGTGTCGTTTCCACTGTTTATAATCCCTTCTTCCAGCTTGAAAGATAGCTCCTTCCAATACCTGTAGAAGTAAAAATTATAAAACCGTAACATTCTTCACATATTAATGTACATAATACATAATGTCGTATTAATTAATTAATTAATTAATATATATATATATAAACCTTGGAGGAGTAGGCATGGTGAGAAGAGTGTGATATTGATATCAAAGGGAAAGATAAGGTTATGAGGTGGGGCGAAAGGGCCGAGGGGAATGGAACGGAGTGGGGTAGTATTATATATGAGTGAAGAGGCACGTAGCTAAAGCGCATGAAGGTAATGTGTGTTCTGGCTTTGAGAATATAAGGCCACCTAAGGACGTTATATATAAGGCTTTAAATCTCATTTCATGTACTGCCAAAATTAAATAAATCCCAAAAGCTTAATTTTAATTATTTTCTTAATGATTTCTTTGCAGGCGGATAGCCTTTTTTTTTTTTTTTTTTTTTTTCGGTGGAGGGCTAGCGATAGCTTGAATCTTCTTATAACCTTAAATCGTGTAATGCTTGTACTTAACGTTTCGTACTAGAAGATAGTGCAAAATTATTGCAGAATTATATATACGGGGACAAAATAAGGATTGTATTAGGATTGTATTGAGAGTAATTAATTACAATTAGAGCTATATTTTTCTATATGAGGACTGCTAATTAATGATTGATCTAATTTTAGATATTTCTGGCAAGTCAAGTTCTATAATATTAATGAGTCCTATTTAATAGTATTAAGTAATGGTCTTTCTTTACAAATAACTAGTGCCTGTATATGTATATTATGAATTCAGATCTCATGTTGAAACAATGAATGCTGACCACGTCATATAAATCCGAAGAACCAACTAGTTTTTCTTAAACTTTCAAATATTTTTTTAGAGTATTACTAAAGGGCACATTATAGTGCTTAATATCATATAATATATAATATGTAGTTTATTACAAATTGATTATAATTACACTTCATATGAGACTCAATTTATTGATTATAATCACTTAATAACAGAATTACATCTCACGTAATCTTAGGCAGAAGTACCATCTTTTTTCAACTCTAATGGATCTAATTAATTTAAAAGTTTAAAATAATGTAACAACTATCTACCATATATATTCATCATTGCCTCCTCTTTTTTTTTCCTTTTATTCTTATGGGCCAAAGTCTTTTTTCTTCTTCTTAAAATCTGTTGGAGAGGGAGATCTTTTGGATCTTTCTCTCATGTGGAAATTTTCATTTTTTTTTTCATATTTGAATAATTCTTCTATTTGGAAAAAGATAATTCAATCTATATTTAGATATGTGACAGTTCTTGTTCACCTAGATCTTGATCTGTGGTAGTTTTGTATTTCTTTTTTTATTTTTGCCAATTTAATTTATCTAGATGTAGATTTATAGTAGTTTTGAATGGATTTTATGTTTTTTTTTATCCTTTTAGTATAGTTATCATCAGAGATGGATGTACCTTAAGACAAAGCTATCTAATATATATACACATATTTTAGGGAATATGTCATATATAGTAAAACAAATTCCTTTTATAAATTCTTTTATTTCTGTACTTTGCCTTATTCAAAAATTAACATTTAGTTATTTATTTGATCCTTAATAAATACTATACATGTAATCTATATTTTCTTTAAAAATTTCTCTTTTATCATTTTTTACCTCTCCAGATTTTTCTCTTCCCTAATACTAATTAAAAATTTGTTTGTTTCTTAAAATTTATCATTAACAATTAGCATTTATAATGTCATATTATATTAGATAATGTTTAAAATTGAAAAGTTAAGTTTTGTATAAAATACATGCATGCATGTCTATGTATATATATTGGTAGAATTGTCTTCATGTTTTATATTTTGTATTTTTTTAGGTTTTGTAATTTATATATTTGATTATGAACTTATGAACTTTAAACATGTATATATTATATTGGTGACATGTTTGTAAATCTTATATAATATTTTGTTGTCAACTAGTATGTAAATTTTTACATAGTAATAACTGGTTTTCTATAGCAAAAAATTTTGATTTTTATTTATATTTATGCCCACCCTGAAGTTAATTTCTCGGTTCGCCACTGATTATCGTCCAAATCTGTATCATTTTTTACTCAGATCTGAATAATTTGTGTAATTATTTTTATCCTCTAATAGTTTTTGGATTCGAAGTAAGAAACACCAACAATTGAGTGGAGGGTCATAATGAGCTAACGAAAGTGGAGAATTTTATTGAAGTGCACAACAACAATGATTCGTATGAGTCTCTTATTTCGGGTCGATTTCGCGAGGATCCTACGGTATAAAATTAATTCCTCTATTGATTTTAATTTGTACGTTTTTTATACATGAATGCATGTTTGCTTTGTTTTTGAATGCCCTTTGATGAGTATTATATTTTCTTTCTAATATTAATGAAAGCATTTTTCCCCTTCTTTTTAAAAAAAAATTCTATCCAGTAGCCACCATACATAGACACGAATTAATTTGACAAGATTAGAACTAGTCATGTTTCATTCATGTACATGCAAAAACTCCAGTTAGCTTTCTAGCTCTCCAAAAAAAAAAAAAAAAAGGCCTTCCACTTAGCAAGTTTATATAACATGAATTAATGTGACAGCATTAAAACTAGACAGGTCTCAGGTGATCTTCACTCATATAAAAACTCCGACGTCTAGAATACCTGTACTATGTATTATATATGTATAACGCACTTTGGATTATACAATTGAATTACGTACTTTTTCAGATATATGTAAAAGTACAAGTACGTACTCATATATGATGATACACGTATATATTTTTAAGCAGTGTATTTTTCTACAATTTTACTTTATTTGTTTAAAATCTAGTTTTTTTTTCATATTCAAATTATATTTTATTCAAGTAGATTTTTTTTGTTTTTATGTATTATGCATTTGCTAATTTTGTTTTGAATAACTCAGAATTAATCAATTTTGAATAAATAGTCTTATGAAAACTCAAATAAAAAAGGTGACAAATATAATATTTTTATTTAGAATTTACAACTTTTATTAGTGCAATTTTTATACGAATATTTGTTTTTCAAAATTAATCGTATCATAAATATAATAAAAATAAATTAGTGAATTTTTGGCATAGACATATTTTTACCCGAATTTTTCAAGTATTTACAATTTTTAGGTATTTTTAATTAAAAATTGTAAATTATACCTATTCATATTATTAGAATTCTCAAAACTGCTAATTATTTGCTATGAATGAAAACGAGACACTGATACTTCAAATATCTAAGTGGATAGTGCTTACACTAGTTAAGATGGAAAATTTTTTTGCCCATATCTCACTTTGGAACCATTTAATATAAAAAATTCACACACATAATATGTATATATTACAAGAAGCATATTTTATTTACTTTCAATTCCTGTGCATATGTGAAGATAATGAATTATGAGATGTGACTGCAGTAATTAATTAAAAGGAAAAAGTGAAGAGATATTATAACATATTGTGACTGTTTCATATACACTGCATAGTTGCCAAAGCGGCCAACACTTGGCAAAGTGACGAGAAAATGGGTCAAAATTTTCAGCAGTTGATAGAGAACAGGAGGAATCAAAAAGTGTAACAGGTCTGATGCATTGTCTTTTATAGCCTGTTTTCTGCTCCTTTCTGGTTGCACCTGCACCGCTTTCCTTTTTTTCCCCCGCTCAAATTGTTGAATCATCTCTCATTATAACTACTAATAAATAGCAATTCAATCAGTTGCTAAGCTTAACAATAATTACTTTCAGCTACAAATTTTTGTTTGTAAGTTGCCTAGCAACATTAGTCATACATATGTGTATACATATTAATATATATATATTAGGCATATTTGAAAGCATTACAAAATCAAAAGGATTTATATATAACGGCAACGCTGACGGCATACATTAATTGAACAATGTTCTTTACATGAAACAAAAAGAAAAACGGTAGAAGACTTAAAAACATATAGTACTTGTTTATTCTTTAATAATATTCAAAATCTTCCTCAAAACTAAATTAATCTCTCTCTCTCCCTCTCATTCACTCACACATTTTACTGCACCAACTCCGAAATCCATTCAACATGGGGCAAATCCGACTCCGACACATCCAACCCGGAACCCATAACCCTTTCGCCACCGCCACCTCCACCTCCATCTCCACCAATGTCCCTTATCTTCAATGCCCTCAAACTCTTCAAGAAATCCGAAAACTTCTGAAAAGAATCATCATCATAATCACCAAGAATATCATCATCAGTATAATTGTTATTATCACTATTATTATTATTCTTCGCCAAAAGTGCTGATGACGTGGCACCATGATCTGCACCGCTGATCATCATATCCTTAGTCTTCCCCGCCATGATCATCATCTCATGATGATGATGATCACAACCGCCGTTCAACATCACATCCATTGGCCTGGCGGCGGCGGGGCGGTACGCCGCGTAGTGGTGGCGCTTGGACTTGGTATCCTGGCGGAGCTGCTCCGGAGTGTGGGCGAAGAAACAAACCTTGCGCTGGCAGAGCTGGCCGGAGTTGCACGCGCGGGTCCGGTACCTCGCCGGGTGGAGCCAGTACTCGAAGACGCCGTGAGCGAACTCGCAAGCGTCGCCTTTGCTGCAGCAGGCGCCGTTGCGAAAGGCCGGGCAGACGATGGCAGAGTAGTTGTACTTCCGGGGGTCACGGCGCTGCGCCTTCTCGCCGCGGTGGGCGTAGGGACACTCCGTCCAGTCGTGGCTCCGCATCCTGGGGCACCGCTTGATCTTGTACGCGTACATTCGGAACTCGTCGGAGCCGTATATCGCCTCATCGACGCGGTCGTTGTATTCGGCCCTCTCAGAGGCGTGGCCGGAATAGTGGTGGTCGCCGAAGTCGTAGACACAGCTGGGATTGACACCTTTCAACATTTTTTCGGCAAAATGGATTGAACTATATGTGTATATAGCTAGGGTTTCAACTGCATTTAACATGCAAAGTATTCAGGGTACTTTAATTTCGATTACTACAAAACACCAAATGATTTTGTAAGGGGGGAAAAAAAAACTAATAAGAAAGTTTACATATGAGCTCGAATTTGAAGAAATTTGTGAATAATACGAAAATTTAAGTAGGATAAGATACAATGCATATAATTATTGAGCAGATATTAATATGTTATATACAACATAAGTCAGAATAATAATACTAGTTTTTAAGCTTGAATCTCCTCATAGCAACTGAAATAATGCCTTGAATTGGGTTCATAGGTTAAAGGAAGAAATAGTGTGTAACTAGAATGGCCAAGCAAAGAAATATTTATAGGAATTGGCAAAGGAATCAGACAAAGAGAGAGGAGAAGCCATTATAAGTGGGAAAATATTGGGTTTTATGAGTACAAGGAGTAGTAGTGCAGTGAAGGAAGGAGAGGGGTGTGCATTTAAAATGGTGGAACTTAACTTTGGTGTTGAGTTAAAATTTAACCGCCTTGGGTTACTTTAACTATATATGCATATGACTCGACCCTTCATATCAAACGGTAACGGACGTCTCATGGAGTTTTAGTACTAGAACTCTCGCAGCATGCATGGCATGTTAATTTGCCATTGGTAAGGCTCTGACTACCTGAGTGAGCCAGTTGTTGGCCTCACAGAGCAGCCTCGGCCATGTGTTTTTGGCCATTTTTAACAAGGGTTGTGGTGCCAGCCTCTCGTATATCCATCTTAGAATTGGTGGCACCTTATGATCAGTACATATATTTCTCATCAAAACAAGAATAGAAATAATTTAAATAAACGACTTAATTTGTCTTTCTCAACAAATTAATGAATTACTATTGTTGGATAGTAAAATTCAAGATTTTAGCATATTAATCTCGTGGCATATATTTAAAATACGGTTTTATAGTATACTATATAATAATGATTTCGAAAAAAAAAGGGATAAAAATTCAATAATTTGGCCCGAAGAGTATCGGTCAAAATGGTTCATTTGATCAAATGTACACGGCCGAATTTCGAGCCTATTTTTAATAAATATCCATTTTTCAAATATTATAATAAAATAATCAGTATATCATTATATATATGTATATATATGGTTCCCAATCAAATAAGTACTTTTTTGTACTATCTATAAGTATTTTTTTTAGCTGTTGGATCAATTATCTAATGATTACCATAATTTGAGTAGTTGAAAAAAAATACTCATTATTTAATATTTTTCTCTCTCCACTTTTTATTATGAAAAGATGTGCGTGATAAATTTTAATTGGCAAAACAATACCATATGGATAGATAAAAAAAAAACTTACGGGATTGGTGCCCTATATATATAATCAAATGTAAAATATGATGTAACCAGTATAAAAACTGAGTTCTGTACATTAACTAAAGCTAATGTCTAAGGATAATGCAAACATATATATACTCGGTAATTTAATTATAAAAAAATAGACATTTATTAAAACGAAGTGTTAAAAAGGGACACACACTGTAATTTCACATGGCAAAGGACATCTCTTGGTATATGAATTACCAATAGTCGCTTTATATGCTTTTGACCTTTTAAATTGTATTTGCACAAATAAAGGGCGTCCTAAGTGCCAAAATGATACTTCTCTTTCTCAAATGATATGCGATTACTGCAGTCACTCAATTTTAAGACCAATGTTCTCTTGGCCTCACTCATAGTGCCCACATTTTCATTTTCTTTTAATTTACAAAAGTTTCGTCAAGGGAATTAAATTAAGCATTAGCAAAATTGGCTACAAGAATAGTACAAGTTTCTAAAGGAAAATAGAAATATTACTCAAATAAAAATCAATTTTACCTTTATCCCAGCAAGAGTGTGGGCTATCATATTCTTATTAAAATATGATTATAATATACCACCTCTCATTTATAGAGAAAAAGCTCAAATAAATCCTATTAAGAGAAGAGAAGAAAAGAAGAGACGGAGTTGTGGAGGCTACTAGGAAGAGAGAATGCTCTTGGTGAAAGGAAGAGAGAGGGAGCGGATGAGAGTTCCTCTCTAAGTTCCTCTCTCTACCTTCTCTTAATCCCCACATTTTCATTTAGAGTTAATGATTTTGATTCTATTTGTAGGAAAAATGATGCTCATTAAGATATCTTACATACACCATTTAACCCACATTTATTTCAATCATGTTTCCAAATTTGATCATTTTTAGTTAGATGTTATAGATCAGTACAATAATATTTGTTATTATCCTCCAAAACACATTTACATAATTAGTTAAGGGCACGGCACCACTTACTTATAACGCTCAAATACGTACCTCAATTGCTATATACCACAAACAATGTGGGACTCTATGCATAATATTGTAACCAACATTCTTATTAGCAGGGGCAGAGCCAGGAATTTAGTACAGGGGGCAAAAAACAAATTACATGACAGTAAAATAGCATAAGAAAACTAGAAATTTCTTCTTAAAAAAATGAAATTAAAATTTTGTACTATTCTTAAACCAGTCTATAAATGTATTACAATTGCTCTCAGCAATGTCTCACGGTCTGAAATCGCTATATATAGCTTCATCGTCAATCTTATCAAAAATTTCTTTTTTAATATAAACGACTAAATTGTTATGCATCCATAGATCTTCCATTCGATTGCGTAGTCGATTCTTCACGATGTTCATGACAGAAAATACCCTCTCTATAATTACAGTAGCAAGAGATAAAATCAAGTTGGTACTTGGTAGTTTAATTAAAGGCATCAAACATGAGCCCTCCTAGATTTTTTTATAATACTTAGTTTAGATATATACGCACATCTAAATTTTCTATATATAATCCCACATTCATAATCCTCACATCTTCACAAAGCCAAAAGGACTAATTCACTAACAAATGTTATGCAGATACATATATATAATTAGGCCAAGCCATTTGCTCGCTGACAAATATTATATAGTACATACCAAAAACTATACTAAGTCAGTTTCTAATTATTTTATTTATGAGCTGCAGCATACACTTTAAAAGATAAGTAATGGGCTTTACTTAGCATTTAACATAAATTATTGAAATGAGCTTCATAATTATAAAATGGGCTTTACTAATAGGAAAAATCCAAATTTTCAGGAGGGACAAGTATAAGATTTTATAGATTAAGAGGAAGTAAAATAATTTTTTTATAAAAATATTACATACTAATTTTTTTTCTCGAAAAAGTCAGAAGGGCAATTGCCCCTAGACCCTATGTGGCTCTACCACTACAGTCATTGGTGTCTCTCATATAGCATTTTTCGTTGCAGGACCTATATTTTCACTTAGGAATGATTTTGACACTACTTTTTGTGAAAACATATGCTCATAATAATTTCGTATTACACGACATATTTTCGTGCATACTACATGACATATTTTCGGTTATGACTTAGGGATAATTTTGATACAACTTTTCAGAGAAATGCACATGCTTAAATTTCTAAACTTGATTTGTACTATACGACAGGATATGTTACGTACATCGTATAACGTAAGAAAAAAATTAAAGATTTATATGCATTCAAATCTAAAATTCCTTATGAACAGTCACCTTTGGAAATTGTCTAATCAATCATACCAACAAGTCATACCAAATTTTATTCTTTTCCCCTTTTTTTTTTCCATTTGTAACAGTATTCCCATCTTCTTGGCGTCCATCAGTAAACGTCACCCTCTTCACGACGTCCATCAGAAAATGGATGACTCTTGAAAGCTTCAGATCTAGAAGAATACCAACAAAATACACACAAAAAAAATAAAAAAAAATAATATCTCTAGATCTAAATAAAACATGATACAAATATGAAAGATAACCATACTAGTAACAGAAACAACTAAAATACATCCAAAAATACCACAAATTTAGATTTGGTTGTACTTAAACACCATAGATTTAGATCTAGATAGACAACTGCCTTCATAGAAGGATTAATGGGAAATAAAAGCAAAAACAAAAAGGAAAAATGAGGAAAAAAAATCCATATCGGGAAAAGAAAGATCCCCTTCCCGGTAAGGGAGGTACCTTAGTAAGAGAAGAGAAGAAAAGAAGGGAAGGAGCTGTGGAGGCTTCTAGGAGGAGAGGACCTCTCAGTAGAAGGAAGAGATAGGGAGGGGATGAGAGTTCCTATCTCTACCTTCTCTTAATTCCCACATTTTTATTTATGGTTAATGATTTTGATACTATTTGTAGGAAATATCATGCTCGTCAAGATACCTGACATGCACCACATAACCCACATTTATTTCCATCATGTTTCCAAATTTGATCATTTTTAGTTAGATGTTATGTCATGACTGGAAATTAAAAGCCTTGACTTTTAGTAATTTTAGATGAACGAATAATTAAATATTAATTTTACAAGATTCAAAAGAAATCAGATATTAAAATAATTTTATTTTGGTCTTCAAAATATTATGAATTCCATAATCATTAAAACTCTTACTAGTATTTAACTATTTAAGAAAAATATGCGTTAAAATTTAAGAAAATTTCTAACTATCTCATTTGGATACTCGTTAAGAAATCATAAGTTTTTGGTAAACTGAGTTAAATTGAAAACTTTAGTTCAATGTCCAAAATCATTTATGAAAAATTAAGTTCTCAAATTTATACCAAAATCATCCTCATAAATCCACTTACTAATTTTGGCAAAATAATTGAACAAGGAAATGAAATTAACAGAGTATAAGCACCCACCAGGGAAGAGGAGTGAGAAAGTAAGTACAAGCTATGCAGCTCGTCTGACCACTGGGATTACTACCTCAAATAGACAAACACCTGAAAGTGAGAGAAGTAGGGAGTGAACATTCACGTACTCAGTAGTAATTCAATTACCTTTTTAAATAGAAGTGATTTTATGAAACCTGCATGATTAATACCTTTTCCAAAATCTATTTATAAACCAAGTTCATAAAATAATTGATATCCTGAATAATCTCATATTCAAAATTAAAAATAAGTCTACATAATTGTACATATCATAGATCAACCAAGTATATGAGTGAGCTCTCATCCTCTCATCACGGCCCTATAATACCCCTGTATCAGAGGTACCCAACATCCTGATACTACTCGTAGGTGTATCAGCCAAAAATCTACGCAGGGGCCTATCATGATACAATAATGAAACTCAAATATGTAATCCTATGGTATGTACAATATATAACATTAATTCACAACAACCATACATCTATAAATCAAATTATGCTTTAAAATCTCACTTACTATTATCATGATATTTACTGTAACATGGACAGCACATCGCTATTTTACCCTATAATCATAATATAAAAATAAGTATAAAAAAAAATTCACACAGTTTAATCCCAGTATAACCCAACACATTTCAGTAATTTATCAAATCATCGTAAAATCACGACTTTTCATAAATCATTTTTAATGCAATTATAAATCAAAACAGATATAAAATCAGGTAATTGAGCCCCTACCTCGATATGGTAGTAATACCAGGCTAATGACGCTCGTAGAATCCCTATTGGTCACTCGAGTGTTCGAACAACAATTTCCGGATCCCGGTAAGTCCATTTGAAAAAGTGACTTTTCTATCGGAGTCTCAAATGGAGAAACGGAAGTCACCACTAAATTCAGAGCACCCAACAATGCTAGGTTAGATACATAATTTGTCGAAAGTGGGTCTCCGAGTGGGACCTATCCCGTGGTATGCAAAACGACACTATTCACGAGCCTCGAAATTTGTGCTATTTCAAAACATAGCGTTATTATATATCAAAATTTGTTTCTCGATCTCACTAAATCCAAATTTGAAATTATAAGTCAATTTCAAGATCCCGAGCCTTAAACGGCTTTAAATTCGAGAATTACAAAAGTTTTCTTTTTGGAATTAATTTGAAAAATGTCCATTTTTTCTGAAATATTTAGAAAAATATCATCTTTACTGATTATTTACAAAAATCACTTTCCTGAAATATTTCAGAAAATAACATTATTACAAAATTATTTAGGAAAATATCACTCTCGAAAATATTTAAAAAAATATCAACTTCACTGATTATTTGTAAAAGAAATGGCATTTTTGCAATAATATTTTGAAAAGTAACAATTTTCTAATCTTAGCCCAAGGCCCAAACTAAATAGTAATAGACTTCAGTCCAACAATATGTAGTTTTGCAAAAATATCACTTTTCATTCTAAATTAGAAAAATACTGTATTTTTCAATTCAAAAATTAACATGCTTCCGGATTTCATTTTAACTTCTACCAATTGTAATTGGTCATGATTTTTAACCCTCTTTCACCTCATATAATTATCTCAGGTAAAATAATTACCTAACGAAATATTTATAAAAATATCACTTTTTACAAACTTTGGTAAAACGATCAAAACAGTGAAAATCTTACCGGCAGTGAGTTAACGACCGAGACCGGTCGGAAAATGATGGTGATGACGAGACGAATCCAACCGTATCGTCGGTGTCGCGAAAGGAGGTCTAGTGGCCGAAAAACCTCACGGTGGCCGAAAACTTCACTTTAGTCCAAATGCACCTAGGCTTAATTAAGTCCATATTCATTGCAGTTTTTACTTTTTTTTTAAATTAAAATTTACCAAGATACCCTTTAATTTAAATTACTTAAATACTCATCTAAAAATCCAGTTATTACACGTTATAGATCAGTACAATAATATTTGTTATTAACCTCCAAAACACATTTACATAATTAGTTAAGGGCATAACCCCACTTATTTATAAAGCTTAAATACATACCTCGATCGCTATACACCCCAAATAATATGGGACTCTATGCATAATATTGTGATCAACATTCTCATTGGTGTCTCTCATATGGCATTTTTCGTTGCAAGACCTAGATTTTCACTTAGGAATGATTTTGACACTACTTTTTGTGAAAACATATGCTCATAATAATTTCATATTACACGATATATTTTCGCGCGTACTACATGACATATTTTCGGTTAGGACTTAGGGATGATTTTGATACAATTTTTCAGAGAAATGCGCATGCTTAAATTTCTAAACTTGATTTATGCTATACGAAAGGATACGTTATATACATCGTATAACATAAGAAAAAAAATTAAAGATTTATATGCATTCAAATCTAAAATTCCTCATGAAAAAAATTAAAGATTTATATACATTCAAATCTAAAATTCCTCATGAATAGTCATCTTCAGCAGTTGTCTAATCAATCATACCAACAAGTCATACTAAATTTTATTCTTTTCCCTTTTTTTTCTCCTCTTTAGTTTTTTTTTCCCCCTGTACGTAGCGACTAAAATATAGAACGGAGGTTATCATACCAAAATTTATTTTGTTTCCTTATTTTCCTTCTTTTTTCCTCCATAGTTAGGTTTTGTTTCTATACCTAGCAACTAAAATATAGAATAGAGGTTATTAAAGATCAAATCAGAGGAATAAAATACTTCCGGGTAAATTTAGTTATTATATAGCTCAAGGACTTTGTATAATAATATATATTGATAAATTAGCTAGTGTACTTTCATAAGTTACATAATATTCAATTGAGGATGATTTCTAATAAGCTACTCTGCTAAAGTATTTATAATAACACGCTGGGCAGTACGGTATTTGATTTAAAAAGAAAAGTAAAATGTGTCTCCTTTATTCTTATTAGAGTTAGCGTGACTGTTGTTTTCCTTTATCGTTGACCAAAGATCAATGTGGACCACTTGAATGTCAGTCTCACCTTAAGACCCACAATTATATATAATAAAAAGGTAATTCATATTCAGCAGTGTCTTAGTTTTTTGTTTTTGTCTTAGCATTTTTCTTGGT
Source organism: Trema orientale (assembly GCA_002914845.1). Taxonomy (NCBI): domain Eukaryota; kingdom Viridiplantae; phylum Streptophyta; class Magnoliopsida; order Rosales; family Cannabaceae; genus Trema; species Trema orientale. The sequence goes on from JXTC01000065.1 coordinate 502,764, forward strand.
AATTCATAATATTGATGGCTACATGTTCTAATTTTTTTTATCAAAAAAAAAGTAACAATCTTAGAATACCTAGTATTCTCCTATNTCTATAAACCAAAAGAGTGAAAAAAAAAAAAAAAAGAATCCTTACAAAAGCGGCTGAAAGTTTTAGAACGGGTACCGTGAATTAACGGAGTTGGGGGACAACCGCATAATCAAAGCAAAGGAACGGCGGGACTACAAAAGGACCCGTAGAAAGAAGAAATTTTGACGGTTACGCCAAAAATGGGAAAATGTTTGGCGATCACACGTGTAGTTGATAAGCGACAGAACTTATATCACGACAAGATTCTCATACGTTTCCGAGCCACACGTGTCCGTACGACTATGGATTAAAAGCCCTTCTGATTGAAGAGGTGGCCGTCAGGTGCTCTTCAATTTGGCAAGCGTACGTTTTCTTCAGAACTAGCTAGTCACTAAAGGACATAATTATAACAAAACCACCAAACCAATTTCTTTGCAATTAATAAATTTCTTTCTTTTAGCAAATAAACAAATAAAAAAAATGGAGAGCAAAAGATAATTATATTAACACTATATTTACTAATCTGCAAAGGGAATTAGTGAAAATAACGGTGTAAGTCGGTGGATTTTTGGTTTTCCGGATTTGGGTATGGAAAAAAGAGAAATCAAAACCAAAGCGAATAAAGATTCGATTATATATATTGGTTTTTGGGTTTTGCTTTCGGGTGAATTTTTGGTTAGATCTAATTATGTTTTTGGATTTTATATTATTATGATTTTTGTGATCAATAGACATTGAAAGAAGATATTAGTTATAAAATTTTAGACAGTCCTTTTTTTTTAATCAAACCACTAAATACAACTTCTTATATTTTTTAAATTTAACTACTAAATAAAATCTTGAACTTTATTTTAGACTATTTAATTATAAACCCCAAGAAAATCCTAGACTTGAAATATTAGTTTAATAGTTATTAATTATCATGATTTTTTAATATGAGTTTATTCTCTCGAAGAATGAATTTATCAAGTTTATTTTCTAGTCTAAAATTTTATTGTATATATTTAATTTCTTTGATCATAGAAATTGAGTAATTGTATACTAATGAATTTCGTAAATATCCTGCAGTAAGATACACACAAAAAAGTCAAGTTGAACTATGTGCCTAAGTAGAAGTATAAATTATTTTGCAACATATATAACTATTGTTGTTAATATGAAGTAGGCTTAGTTAATCATGTTTACTATTAGGCCCTAAGTTGTTTAAGTTCAATAATCATTTATTTTGGCCAATAGATAATAGGAAAGTCCAAATTTAAAATTGTTAATATTCTTATTTGTAATTATCATTGAGTTTTAAATCCTTTAGCCCAATAATGGGCTAATCATTTATCTTGACCCAATAGATAATAGGAGAATCCAAATTGAAATAAATATTTCTAACTCAAATAATAAGTTAAATATTTATAAGTAAATATGTATATAAAATAAATAAAAGAAGAATTAATGATGTAGCCATTAACATATTTTAATCATATGCATATATATTCATCGATTCACTTATAAGAATAGAAAATGATATAAATGAGCATTAAAATAAAAGAAATTTATTAATTACAGTAGAAAACAAAACAAAAATTAGGTAAGTTATGTAATCATGCATTAATTATTTGAATAGTATATCCATTATGTAGATTTTATGGAGATTAAATGCAAATATGATAAGATATTGCATTAGTGTTGTAAGTGGATGAGTATAGTTAGGTTAATAAAATTAATTTAATTGCATTATTAAAAATAACAAATAAAAAAAAAAGCTAGGTAAATGGTGATTATTATTAATATTATTTTGAATTAATTTTTAATCATATTTTATATACATAATTAGCCTATAAATAAGGCACTTTTTTGTAAACACAATCAAGTTCCTTTATTTGTTTTCCTCCATCTCTCTCTCTCTCTCTCTCTCAAAGTTTCTATTCATCTATTGTGATTTCAAGAATTTCCTCTTCTTGTTCTTCAAGTTTCAAGGAAAAAGAAAAAAAAGTAATTCTTAGAACTCTTAGTCTTTCAAGATTTGTATATTTTATTGCACTTAGGTTCAAATTCAATCTATGATCTATAGAATTAGAAATCTTATTAAGGTCTGATATTTTTATGAAAAGTCTTTCTAAATGTGTACTTAAATTCTGAAAAGTTTCACTTTATACCCTACTCCTATAATTTTATAAAAATCTTTTAACACAAGTTGGTCATTACCTAAGCAAAGCAGTAAAACATATTTTATATATTTAATTCTATAATTTCAAAGGGCAAACATTTTTCGTTTAGGCTGAAATTTTAAATACATGTTCATATATATATAAGAATCATTTCTAGAAAGTTTCATGGTTTTTGGAATTTTATATTAATAATTATGATTCTTGAAATACACAATATTTTAATATTTTAAAATGCTGAAATAAATTCTAAGGTATAATTTTAAGTGATTAAAGTGCTATGAAATGGTCTATTTTAGAATTCCCAAATTTTATATATAGGTTTGTTTGAAAATTAAAATATTCTCGAAATTCAATCATTCTTGTTTGGTCACAGCTTTAATAATTTTATTATATTACAAATTTTAAATTGGAAATTTGAAAAAAATAGTGATAAATAATATTTATAAATTCTAAACAATAATCTTTAGATTTATGTTTATGTCATAAGGATTTTTGTAAATTTTCAGAACAAATAGAATTATGTACTAGAATCTAAAATTCCTTAAGTATGTATTGTGCGTGAAAATGCTATAATTTTGATTATAATGTGAAATATTATTTTAGGATTTATGTTGTGGATATTCTCAAACACATAAAATATATTTCATATGAACAATGATAGCATGTATTCATATATCAAATGAATATTGATGCATGAATAATAAACAAAAAGGATAAAAAGTGGCACATGATTACAACAAGGTTAAGTGTGTGGTATTTTACTGTAAGCATGAAGAAAATTTTCTAAGAATTTAAGGTAAGTACAATCTCATCTACGGCATGGATAGTTTTAAAAGTGTGTTTTGTTTTGATTAAGAATATTTGAAATGATTAAATGTGATATTTTGCCTATATAAGAGATGTTCGTTTGGCTTGTATATGTGCCTATGAAAATACATGTCTCCTATAATATTAAGATGAGATAAATTTACTTTACAATATTGTTCATAACTTGATATACATACTTCAATTAAAGGAAGCATCAAGATTATGAAATATAAAATTTGGGTTTAAATCTGGTACAACTACTTATATTGAAGAGGAGACTAAGAAAAAGATAAGAATATAAAAGTATTGTATCAACCTCCGTTAGGTGAGGATTCACGAGGAAAGATAAGACCGACCTCCACTAGGTGAGGATTCCTGAGAAAAATATGTTGAGTTTATGACCTCGGTATTTCAGTAAGGTCGCTCCTCTGATTCTTATTCAATAAGTGCGTACTCGGTACATACTCCAAGGCCTACAAAAAAGATAAAAGACTTTATAATAACATATGGATAAAAGATTTCTTCATAAAATATAAGTTGAAAGATATCATAAACAAACAAAATTAGACTTTCATAATGTTGACGGAAGTTTTTGTCAACAGAAAAGATGACGAAATTCACAGATAGAATCTGGCCAAGTTGTATAGAATTATTGACGGAAAAATAAAAAGAGATCAATTTTTATAGTGGATCAGCCCGAAAAAGATGACCTATATCCACTTTTTTTATTATGAGAGAGTGTTACAAAGCTCTTGTGTATTTGTGTACCTGTTTCAAAACGTGACTATGGACCTCTATTTATAGGAAGAGAGTCACAGTCAATTACAACTCTATACCGTGTATCTACTGGCATATTTATCTAGAAGATAATACAAATATTTAAATAATTTATCTAAATTCGAATTATTTAGCTTAATTCGAATGAATTATCTCAACTTGAATAAATTATCTCAATCCGAAAGATAACTATCTAATTTGAACTTGAGTTATCCATTTTCCACAAGAATTTGTCTAGGTGTACGTTCCTCTGATGTGCACGTTTTCTTGAGGTACACGTTCCTCTGAGATACACATTTTCTTGAGGTACACGTCCCTTGATGTGTACGTTCCTCCGAGATACACATTTCCTTGAGGTGTATATCCCTTGAGGTACACATTCCCTTGAGGTACACATCACTTGAGGTACACATTCCCTTGAGGTGCACATTCTTTGAAGTGCACATTCATGACAAGGAGCCAGCTAGTATTCACTTAGTTGAGGTACTTCTCACAAGTTTACTAGTTGAGTTCTCAAGCCAATTTCTAGGTGTCACTCTTTATTGAGCGAAACTAGTGTAGTTGACTAGCTACACAACTCGTGCAGCTAACTAGCTACACACTTCACGAATCATAGCTAGGGAATAGAATATGGTCCTCATATAGCTACTCTTGTGTAGCTACTTCTGGTATAGCTACACACATGTTTGTGAACCTATATACGTATAGTTATTATGCAGCTGCACATATGTTGCTCTTGTAGAGCTGCACACATGTTGCTATTATAGAGCTGCACACTTGTTGCTATTATAGAGTTGCACACTTTGTACTTTTACTTGTGCTCTTTTAAGATGAACAATTTTTCTACTCACAACATTTGCCCCTCAGCTCTTAAGGATTTTTACAAAGCCTTGGGAGCTACTTAAGTTTGTCTAGAAAAAAGAGATGCACAAAAATAATCTTAACGAAACATGTGCTGCTACTTTGGAGGTGCGCAATATATGGAGATGTATGTAGAGATGTCGTTGAAGTTGTTGTCATATCAATCTTTAACATTAATCTGGTCAACGTATTGATTGTGCTTGTGAGATTCTTGTCTTCTCGACGTCGCTAGACTTTAGGTTGTAATAGTTTTGCTTGCTGATTATTATTATTCACTAGATTGATCACCTCAATTCAGGTACATGAATTACACTTCGCACTCATTTTCCTTGCTAGTTGGTATAGTAGAGCTTGCTCACATCAGTTCGTACACTTGTCGCTTCTTTTGGTGCACGCGGTAGTGATTTGAATCGTGGTGAGGTCACTTTACACGTTTTCACATACTAACACAAACTTGTTTACATCTTCAGATGTTAAGTGATGAGAGTGCATCATCTAGCGAGTTGGAAGAGGTGCAAGTTATGGTATCACAGCTAGCAAGCTCAGGTAATATTCATATAGAACTTGAGGTACACGTTAGCAAGCACAATGGTTAAGATAGTGATTCCTTCGTTGTCTAACTAGTGATGAGAGACCTTATGCCTTTTCTCTTATACGTAACCTTTCGCAGGCAGTATTTGAAGGAAAGAAATTTTATCGTGCATATTTTATCAGTGAGCTCTTGCCTACTTCTAAGTGTTGTTGTCAATTGTGTACGAGTGAGAACTTAATTCGCTACGGCTTCTTTTCTAAAAGAGTAACTCTTCCCAATAGCACTTACAAAGAGAGCACACAAGTCTCTATTAATGAGTTAGTTTTCATTGAAGTAGATCCTTATTTGTTGAGCTCAGATAGTGAGAGGAAGGAAAGAGTATTTGTACACGAGCCCGAACATTTAGCTAGCACTTCTTCATATGAACTTGTGTGCTTCATTCATATAGTTGCTTTTTTGCACTTTTTCAATTCTTTTCTTTTCTTTTTCTTTTTTTTTTTTTTTTTTTTGTGTATGCTAATGTGCAATATTTCAAATGCATATATGAATAAGTTCAAACTTTATCTCAGTCTTCTTATGTCCACACATGGCGGCTCTTACTCAACTCCACGTGCACCAACTCCTCCAGGTGCACGTAATACAGCTTCTCATCCCCTATCCCTTCTCGGAAATCGAATCCAAAGGGGAATAAAGTCGTTGATGATTCTTTTCTAAAAAAAAAGAAAAGAGCAGCCAGCACATAACTCTCATGATATCTCTGATGTCCATCCAGGTAGTTTACTTGAAGGGACCAGGTGTGCCACTCGCGCTCGCCCATCTATAGAGAGAAAAGGATTATCTCCTCCTGTTAACTCTATCTTTGCTCTTGAAGAGGCTCTCATTAAGCTTCCAAGGTATCTAGCTCTTTATTGAACTTCTTGAGCGAGGTTGTTTGCGAGGAGGCGTGGAAGATTAAGAGCACGATGGTGGAGTTTGAGAAGTTCAAAGCTTCTATGGAGATGATCTTCCAGGTGCATCCTAACACCTCAGTTTTTTTTTCTTTTCTTTTTTTCGAGTGTAGCAAGTAGTTAATTGTCTTTAACTCTTTTAGGTTCATCGGTATGTGTATCAATATGTATCCCCTGCTTCGTGTCTGCAGTATACAGAGCATCAGGAAGGGGTATTGCATACCTAGTACTAGATACGTGTATCAATATGTGTTCCCCGCTCCGTGGATAAGTGCATGTAGCATCAGGAAGGGGTGTTACATAGACAATTACTGACTCTTTGTGTACTGCAGACAATTACTACTGTAAAGATAAAAAATTTTGTCTACAAAAATATTGTTTGTAGGTTCGAAATTCCAAAAGCCATTATTTCTGATAATCCCAAACAATTCGACTGTGCCGAATTTAAGAAATCTTGTGACGACTTGGGCATCGAGAAAAGATTTTCAGCAGTAGCACACCCACAGACAAATGGTCAAGCCGAAGCTGTGAACAAAACCTTGAAGCACAACTTAAAGGTGAAGCTAGATAGTTTTAAGGGTACCTGGGTGGATCAGCTACCAGAAGTCTTATGGGCTTAACGTATAACTACAAGAACTGCTACACAAGAAACACCTTTCTCCTTTGCATACGGCTATGAAGCCATGATCCCAGTAGAAGTTGGTTTTAGCACTGCTCGTATGGATACATATGACATCAACGAAAATCACGCTCTTCAAAGGTATGAGCTCGATTTGCTTAAAGAGCGAAGAAACAAAGCTCAGCTCCGAGTCGACGCCTATCAGCAACGCGTCGTTCGCTATTTCAACTCCAAAGTAAAAGAGCGTCGATTCAAAGTTGGTGACCTAGTTCTCAGAAAAGTTTTTCTTAATACTAAAGAACCAGGAACAGGTGCATTTGGACCAACTTAGGAAGGACCATATCGTATCACAAGTGTCATGCGACCTGGAACATATAACCTTGAAGAATTAGACGGCAAACAAATTCTCAGAGCTTGGAATACAGATCACCTATGCCGCTACTACCAGTAACTGTTTCTTCTGATTAAAATTTTTAGGAAATTTTCATGTCTTTGTTTTCTTTTAGTAATTTGATTATTCTCCAAGTTTTAGTTTTGACAGTTGTAGTTCACTTTAGAATTAATGAAGATTCGAGTTCTTTCATTACATACATGATTACATCTAATTTCATGATCTCGATTCTCCAATACCAAGTTGGGATGTACATTCCTCAATGCATTCATTTTCCCGATTATCAAGTTTTTTGTTGTTTCTAATCAACTTCAAAACTTGGGGGGCACGAAGGAATCATTGAACAATACTCCTCAACTATGCACGCTCTACTAAAAAATAATAAAGTGGATACAAGCGTACAAATTTTTTATCAATAGATGCGCCATACCCCTTCCTGATGCTACGTGCACTTAGTCCCGGAGCGGGGGACACATGTTGATACACATATCTAGTACTAGGTATGCAATACCCCTTCCTGATGCTTTGTGTACTGCAGACACGAAGTAGGGAATACATATTGATACATATACTGATGAACCTAAAAGAGTTAAAGACAAGTAACTACTTCCTACACTCGAAAAAAAGAAAAGAAAAAAAAAACTGAGGTGTTAGGATGCACTTGGAAGATCATCTCCATAGAAACTTTGAACTTCTCAAACTCCACCATCGTGCTCTTAATCCTCCATGCCTCCTCGCAAATAACATCACTCAAGAAGTTCAATAAAAGAGCTAGATACCTTGGAAGCTTAGTAAGAGCCTCTTAAAGAGCAAAGATAGAGTCAACAGGAGGAGATAATCCCTCTCTCTCTATAGATGGGTGAGCACGAGCGGCACACCTGGTCCCTTCAAGTAAACTACTCGGATGGACATCAGAGATGTCATGAGAGTCATGTGCTGGCTGCTCTTTTCTTTTTTTTGAAAAAGAATCATCAACGACTTTATTCCCCTTTAGATCTGATTACCGAGAAGGGGTAGGGGTGAGAAGCTGTATTACGTGCACCTGGAGGAGTTGGTGCATGTAGAGTTGAGCAAAAGCCGCCATGTGTGGAAATAGGAGGACTGAGATGAAGTTTGAACTTATTCATATCTGCATTCGAAATATTGCATATTAGCATACAAAAAAAAAAAAGAAAAAGAGAAGAAAAGAATTGAAAAAGTACAAAAAGCAACTATGTGAATAAAGCACACAAGTTCATATGAAGAAGTGCTTGCTAAATGTTCGGGCTTGTGTACAAATACTCTTTCCTTCTTTTCACTGTATGAGCTCAACAAATAAGGATCTACTTCAATAAAAACCAACTCATTAATAGAGACTTGTGTGCTCTCTTTATAAGTGCTATTGAGAAGAGTTGCTTCTTTAGAAAAGAAGCCATAGCGAACTAAGTTCTCACTTGTACACAATTGACAACAACACCTATGAGTAGGTAGGAGCTCACTAATAAAATGTGCACGATAAAATTTCTTTCCTTTAAGTACTGCCTGCGAAAGGTTACATATGAGAAAGAAGGCATAAGGTCTCTCATCACTAGTTGGACAACGAAGGAATCACTATCTTAACCATTGAGCTCGCTAAAGTGTGCCTCAAGTTCTATATGAACATTGCCTGAGCTTGCTAGCTATGATACCGTAACTTGCACCTCTTTCAACTCGCTAGATGCTATTAGAGATGATGCGCACTCATCACTTGACATCTGAAGATGCAAACAAGTTTGTGTTAGTATGTGAAGACATGTAAAGTGACCTCACCACGATTCAAATCACTACTGCGTGTACCAAAAAAAAGCCACAAGTGTATGAACTGATGTGAGCAAGCTCTACTATACCAACTAGTAAGGAAAATGAGTTCGAAGTGTGATTCATGTACCTGAAGAAACAGTTACTGGTAGTAGTGGCGTAGGTGATCTGCATTCCAAGCTCTGGGAATTTGTTTGCCGTCTAATTCTTCAAGCTTATATGTTCCAAGTCGCATGATACTTGTGATACGATATGGTATATTTTTGTAGACAAAACTTTTTGTCTTTCCAGCAGTAATTGTGGACAAGGCTTCAGTTTCAGTCCACTTTGTGAAGTAGTCAACTGCTATAATCGCATGGTTTGCACCTCCACGACCTGTCGATAATGCTCCTATCAAATCAATTCCCCATCTAACAAAGGGCCAAGGGCTTGTCATTGAGGTCAACTTCTCAGGATGTGACTTAGGAACTGGTGCAAAGCGTTGACATTTGTCGCACTTGTGGGCAAAGTCCACCGCATCACACCGCATAATAGGCCAATAATATCCTTGTCGTAATGCTTTTTGAGCTAAAGATTGCCCCCCAGTATGGTTGCCACATATGCCTTTATGTATCTCTTGCAGAATGTATGTGGCTTCTACCTCGTCAACACATCTCAGGAGTGGCGTGCTGAAACCTCGCTTATAGAGCTTGTCATCATATATAATGTAGCGTGCAGCTTTCTTTCGGATGGAGATGGCTATATCTCTATCTTCAGGTAGCTTATCCTCTTTCAAATAGGCCAGTATAGGATCCATCCATGTCTGTGGTTGATCTATGGCCATAGTCGTGTTATCAAGCTCATTGATGCTCGGTGTTGCTAGGAATTCTACAGGGATGATATCAAGAAGCTCGGCGTCCTTGGTGGAGGCGAGTCTAGCAAGAGCATCTGCATGCAAGTTCTTCGAGCGAGGGACTTGGTGCATGACATAAGATTTGAAAGAGTTAAGCAATTCCTTTGCTTTCTTTAGGTAAGCGATCATTCGCTCACCTCGTGCTTGGTATTCGTCGTTAATCTGGAGGATGACGAGTTGTGAATCGATATACACCTCTATCGAGAAAGCCCTCATCTCGCGCGCAAGCCGTAGTCCTGCCAATAACGCCTCATATTCTGCTTCATTATTGGAGGCTTTAAAACCGAATCGTAGAGTGCAATGGATTCTATGTTGTTCAGGACTAATAAGCATTAATCCGGCTTCTGCTCTCTTTTCGTTTGAGGAACCATCGACATACAAGCTCCACTTTGGTTTTTACTCAATTCGGATCGCTAGTTCTCTGGAATTATCATCACTTTTTGTTGTAGCTATTTCTTATACTTATATGATAATTCAGATATAAAGTCTGCGAGTACTTGTCTCTTAATTGTTGTTCTAGGCTTATAATTGATCTCAAATTGGCTTAGCTCAATAGCCTATTTAAGCAGATGACCAGAAGTGTCTGGTTTTTGTAGAACTTGTTTAAGAGGGTAATTTGTCAGCACTTCTATGATGTGCACATGAAAGTAGGGACGTAGCTTTCTTGAAGCGACTACCAAGCATAAAACGAGCTTTTTCATCTCTGTGTATCTCGTTTCAGCATCTAAAAATCGTTTGCCGATGTACTATACCGGGTATTGTATCTTTTCTTCTTCCCGTACAAGTGTGGCAGATATTCCGTGTTGTGACACAGTGAGATATACGTATAGGCTTTCTCCATGCACTGTTTTAGAAAGCAACGGTGGTTGCCCAAGATGTTTCTTAAGCTCTTGAAATGCTTGCTCACATTGCTCGGTCCACTCGAAGTGCTTAGATCCCTTGAGTGCGTTGAAGAATGGGAGACACTTATCAGTTGCACGTGATATAAATCTACTGAGTGCGGCGACTCTTCCGTTCAAACTTTGGACTTTTTTCGGATGTGTAGGAGATTGCATGTCTATCAGAGCTTGTATCTTTTCTGGATTAACTTCTATTCATCTTTGGTTGACCATAAATCCCAAGAATTTACCTGACCCCACTCCAAAAGCGTACTTCAATGGGTTGAGCTTCATCTGGTAGTGTTGTAGTATGTTGAACATTTCGTCTAGGTGCGCTACATGTTCTGATGCGCATCTTGATTTTACCAGCATATCATCTATATACACCTCCATAGTTTTGCCTATTTGGTTGGAGAACATCATGTTTACCAACCTTTGGTATGTTGCACCAGCATTTTTGAGACCGAATGGCATCATTTTATAGTAATAGAGTCAGCGGTCAGTAATGAAAGATGTGTGCTCCTCATCAAGCTCATACATGAGGATCTGGTTATAACCCGAGTATGCATCCATAAAGTTGAGGAGTTCATGACCAGAGGTTGCATCCACCAGCTGGTCGATGCGTGGTAGTAGAAAACTGTCTTTGGGGCAGGCTTTATTTAGATCAGTAAAATCTATACATGTGTGCCACTTCCTGTTTGGTTTCTTGACAAGGACTGGGTTTGATAGCCAGTTTGGGTAGAATGATTCACGGATGAAGCTGATGTCAAGGGGCTTATCTACTTCATCTTTGAGTGCTTGATAGTGATCTGGATCCATCGCTCTTCGTTTTTATCTAACTGGCTTATGATCGAGATTTATATTTAATCGGTGACACATGATTTTAGGGTTAATTCCAATCATATCTGTATGTTTCCAGGCAAATACATCCAAGTTGTCCATTAGAAAAGCCGGCAGTTCCTTGCATACATCTTCCTTCAGTTGCTTGCCAAGCTTTAGTACTCTTGTAGGGTCTTTCGTATCCATTTGTAACTCAACCAGTTCTTCGATAAGTCCAATAGCAGGTTCATCATTACTTGTGCACGAATCGAGATTATCGCCAATTATCTCCTTGCATGCAAGTTCTAGGTTAGCCACCAGAACTTAGTTAACTCCTTTATTTTTCGAAGCTATCTTTATGGCTTTGTTGTAACACTCGCGCCTCTCATATTGGCTATCTCGCACTAGTCCGGTTCCTTCTGCTGTTGGAAACTTCATAGTCAAGTGGTAAATGGATGTGATTGCTTTCAAGTTTTTCAGAGTAGGTCACCCGATCACGGCATTAAATGTAGATGGCCAATCAACGATTAAGAATTCTGTCATTACTGTGGAGATGCGAGGCTTGTCACCAACTGTGATTGGAAGTGATATTGCACCTCTTGGAATGAGGAAGTCTCCTGTAAATCCATAAAGTGGAGTCACAACTGGCTTTAGGAGATCTTCACTCAGTCCCATTTTCTTGTATGCCTCTAAATAAAGGATATCTGCAGTATTGCCATTGTCGACAAGTATTCTGTAGAGGTTGTTGTTTCCCACTTTAGCTTTGATCACAAGAGGATCATTATGAGGGAGGTGTACAAGTTGTGCATCTCCCTCAGTAAAGGTGTCATCATCACATTCCTTTGTAAACCTCTTGGTTGGTCGCTTATTGAGGTGATGGATATTAATGAGGTGACTAGTCTTAGCCTTTTTTACGTATCTATTTTGAGCTCTTTTGGAGTCACCACTGATATGCAAACCTCCAAATGTAGTTCTAATATCACGAACAATATCCTCAGCTTGCCACTTGTCTTCTTCGCGTTCTCTGTGGTCCCGAGTATCGTTTCTGCATGCGACAAACTCTTTTAAGTAACCTCTTCGAATTAAGTCTTCAACTTCAGACTTAAGCGCGAAGCATCGGTTGGTGTCGTACCCGATCTCTTTGTGAAATCGGCAGTACTTCTTTGGGTCTCTCTTCGATGCTTCTGTTTTGATAGGAGGTGGTATCCTGTAGTTGAGTTTCTCTTCTGATACTGCATACACATGCTCCAGGGAATCGGTCAACTCGGTGAAGTTGTTATAACGCGGGATTGATGATTTTCTATCATCGTTACGCGACTTCTTAAGAGAAGGTTCACGTTTATTGCTAGGTTCATGTTTATTGCTATTCTTTCTCTTGCAGTCATTACTTTTTGAGTTATTATTCTCAAGTTGTTGTGCACTTGAGTTTTTGGCAGTTGTCATCTTTCATCTTGCGCAGTGTTTCCCTAGAACTTTCCACTCTCATATGTTCATTGGCTCTTCTATAGAACTCTGTCATAGTTTTGCAATCTCGTTTTTGTAGCTCTTCCCAGAATGGAGTTTCATCCCGTACTCCTGCAGTCATATGTGTATGCACAGCCTCATCTGGTGCATGACGGATGTGTGCCAGTTCTGTATTGAATCTAGAAAGGTAAGAATTAATAGTCTCATTAGCTCCTTGCTTGATGTTAGATAAGTGGGCTAATGGTAAGTCGAATTATTTAGTGGACTGGTAATATCTTAAGAATGCAGTGCTGAATTAAGACCATGCAGTGATAGAGCCAGCCTCAAGTGAACTGAACCATCTTTTGGCTGATTTAGTAAGGGTAACCGCAAAATAGTGACATTTTGCAAGATCAGATACCTGATGGAGTTCTATTAGGTCGTTGAAGTGGTCGATGTGTTCCTGTGGGTCACTCTTCCCTTCGTACAGTGCTATTGTTGGCATCTTGAAATTATGCGGGAGCACTGCTTTATGAATGTCTCGATTAAAGGGAGAATTACGGTAACCCACGTTGAGTTCATCCTTTTGGGCCTTGAGCACTTTGAGTGCATTCTTCAAGTCATTCATTTGTATCCCTCCAACTCGTTGTACACGAGCATTGGATATGGAGGCATTTGAACGTGCAGGTGACAGATTTCGTCGCTCATGGAGCCATCGGTTAGAATCTTGTCCCTCATTCTCTCGCTGTACAGGTCTTGGCTGTGAGTTTTGGGGGTTCACCTCACGTTATTCTTGATGGCGACTCTCTTCACGTCGCTCGTTGAGATAGTTCCTAAGGTCATTTCTGCTGCTCAGCCTCTCAAAAGCACTCTTTTGGACATTGTTCTGTCAGCAT
>JXTC01000065.1:519353-538050 GCA_002914845.1 Trema orientale
TTTTTGTTGGATTTAATCAGTTTTGGGATTTTATATTATTAAGATTTTGGCGATTAATAGACATTGAAAGAAGATATTAGTTATAAAACTTTAGATAATCCTTTTTTAATCATACCCCTAAATACAATTTCTATCTTTTTCAAATTTAAGTACTAAATAAAAGTTTGAATTTATTTTAGATTATATAATCGCCCAAATGTATAAGGAAGAAACTTTATTTTTTTTTAATAGGTTGAGGTTTGGGAATTTGACCCAAAAATGCCAAACCAAAAACTGAACCTATCGGTCAAGTGTTTGTTTCGGTTTTTATTTTCGGTTTGGATGGGGGTCCGAGGTTCTTTTTCTTTCCTAAGTGGAAAGAATATAGAAGAGAATAAAAAACAATGAGTGGAGAATGGTAAGATTATCTTTATTATGTACCTAATTGGTATGTAGGATTATCTTTATTATGTACCTAATTGGTATGTAAATACATAAAAGAGAAAGCTTTTTCCTTTCTTCATTTCCTTTCCTTTCTTTTCCATCACGAATTAGTAAACATGCCAAAAAATTCTAATTTCTAAATTTTGCTATGAAAAGATTCATCAAAGAGGAAAATTTTCTTATGTATGGATCAACCCTAATTGGACCAGACATAACTTTTACTTGTTTATTGTTTGGCATAGGAGGCAATATCTTTTTACTGCTATAGTGTGCAGCGAGGAATAGAATGTCACTCCAAAATAGTTATAATCTTTTTACCCTTCTTTCTCGAACTTCACTAAATTATCTTATCTATTTTAGAAAAATCGGTTTCTTATGAGAACAAGAAGAAGAGCCCAAAACTAGGTGGTAGAGACCAAAGAGGGGTGCAAGATGGTAGATACTACAATAGAGAAGAGAAAGGTGATAGGGATATTAGGGTTAAGGGCCTTTTCTTCAGTTTATTCCATTAAATTATTTGTTTAATTTGTTTTTTTTCAAATCTGTTAATCTTGTTTGGAGACAATTATATAGTATCCTAGAGATGGATCAGGTGCTTTATGAGGGATATTTTTATCTTTTAATAGCACATAAATTCGTTAATTTGTACACAAAGGTATACATTTACAGACATTTTAAGTATAAAGGTGTAATATTTGCATAAATCAAAAGTCAGCCTTTATTCTTAGAGGAATACTAAGAACAGATTCTCCGTCAGCCTTTCTCTCAAACTCTACTTTAATTTTTTGACATGTGTCCTCTTTACTTTTTAAAACAAAATACTCTAATATTAAGTCTTGCTATTTTAATATAGGGGGACTATATTTGCACCTCCAAGTGACATAAAGGCACCCCGCTTTTTAATTTTTTTTTAATTACTTGTTTATCCTTAAGTAAAAATACTAAAATACCATCATTTACTCTTTTAATTAACTTTTATTAATTTGCCCTTAATAATCACACCCCATCATACTACAATTAAAAACCCTAAACTTTATGCAGAAGCTTTCAACCTCCAATCCAATTTTTTGTTCATCAATGGAACAATATAACAATGAATCTTAATAATTTTGTGTTGAAGAGAAAATTAAAATCAAAAGAACGAAGTAAATAAGCGTGTGTTTTAAAAGTTCCAGATCAAGTCTTTAGTTAAATTTGCGAGAAGGAGTATACCACGGTCATTCTTTGTAAGGTATGTATTGTACAAAACAATAGGCTGCTTTAAATATATAGCTTTTTTTGGCGTATTAGAATTCTTGATATATAATATTCCTAAGCATCGATTTTTACCATTTTGTCGGATTGTAAGTTTTGTGATTTACTGCTTATTTCTCTGTCAATCATTAAGCACAATAAAGGCACTAGAACCGGTTTTCGCCGTCGGCCTAGCTATAGTCTGCCGTTGTGTAGATTGAGATAAACCTACATGAGTGACATCATGAGTAGATCTCTCCAAGGATTCTGCAGTACATAAATGAGAAATTCCTAAAGTCACTGTTGACAGTGCTAGATCACCTTCAGTTTCATCCTTGGAAACAGAACAAGGAAGCTCACCAATAGAATCTGCACATGCTTCCTGAATTTCAAAGGGACCAGGTTTGGTTACTAGGGAAAAATCAGCATCTTTTGATAGTTTACCATCAACAAGAGAAATAATCTCCTGTCTACTGTCTAATGAAACTAATTCAGCAGGTATTGTTGTCATAGGTGTTCTGGTCTCTCTCTCAAACGAGAGATTCATCTCCTTGTCTGCATTAGCATTAGTTCTAATCTTCAGACTTTGTTTTATTTTTATTTTAATAGAATTATTTATTTTTATTGTTTCATTTTATTGAAAACAACAATATACCTTTCAGGAAAAAAAAAAAAAGAACTTTTCTCAAATTTTCTACTTTCAAAGTCCAAAAGCTAAAAAAAACAATTACTGATATCTATGGTAATTAAATTTCTAGGATGAAGAAGATGTACATAGTGAGAACACTTGTTTGGAATTTGATTATACAGATGCATTCACTACAGATCAGGTATGGCAAAAATACATAAATCTATGTAAACAATTAGTTTACTAAATTTCAATTATTTTCTAATTAATTGTTATATATAGGTCTTCAATTCAAGGGAATCTCTTATT
This sequence comes from Trema orientale, assembly GCA_002914845.1. Taxonomy (NCBI): domain Eukaryota; kingdom Viridiplantae; phylum Streptophyta; class Magnoliopsida; order Rosales; family Cannabaceae; genus Trema; species Trema orientale. Next base: position 521,947 of record JXTC01000065.1, read on the forward strand.
GAATGGACTAGAAACAGAGGAAGACAAAATGGAATTATTATTGTTATTAAGAGGTCTGATTCAGGAGATAGTCGGAAAGCAAGAATTAAGTTTTGTTGTGAAAGAAGTGGTAACTATCGTCAACACATAAAGAAAATTGATGGCCAGAAGAAAAAACGACCTAGAGAAACATCAACTAAAAAGTGTGGTTGTCCGTTTTTACTGAATGGAGAAAAGTTGGCAACTTCAGATGATTGGTCTCTTAAAGTTGTATGCGGATTGCATAATCATTCAAGTGCAAAACATCTTGAAGGACATTCTTTTGCTGGGAGGTTAACTTCAGAAGAGACAAAAATATTGGTTGACATGTCCAAGTACAATATCAAACCAAGGGAAATTTTGGCTATGTTAAAGCAAAAAGATGAATATAATGTCTCAACAATGAGGACAATATACAATGCGAGACAAAAACATAGAGTTATAGAAAAGGCTGGCAAATCTCAAATGCAACAACTGATGAGTAAGTTGACTGAACATAACTATATTGAGTGGCACAGATGCAAAAATGATACTGATACCATTAGAGATTTATTTTGGGCCCATTCTGTTAGTGTTGACTTACTTCGTGTCTTTCCCAATGTGTTACTTATGGATTGCACATATAAGACTAATAGGTATCGCCTTCCTTTATTAGAGATTGTTGGAATCACATCAACTGACTATACATTCTCAGTTGCTTTCGTATATCTTGAGGCAGAGCGAGAGGATAACTATACATGGGCATTGGATAGATTGAAAACAATGATGGGTGGTGATTTTCTCGCTGATGTTATTGTAACAGATAGAGAGTTGGCATTAATCAAGGCCATTGAAAAAGTATTTCCTACTGTGAAACATCTTCTATGTCGTTATCATATATCCAATAATGTGCCAGCTAAGTGCCGAAAATTTTTTGAGTCAAAAGAAAGATGGGACAATTTTATTTCTAGTTGGAACACACTAGTTTTGTCATCTACAGAGATTGAGTACAACAAACGACTAAAAGCACTTGAAGAAAATTTCGATAGATATCCACAAGCACTTGATTATGTGAAAGATGTATGGCTGAGTAAATATAAAGAAAAGTTTGTTTCTGCATGGACGGACTCAATTATGCACTTTGGCACTGTTACTACAAACAGGTACAAATATTTTGCAACATAATACTAGATCATTTTAGTATAGATATTTATTATTAATTTGATTTATCATCTTTTTTTTTATTTACTCAGGGTAGAAAGTGCACATTCAAAGTTAAAGAGACATTTACGTTCATCACAAGGAAATTTTGAGACGTCATGGTCTACAATACATAATTTACTCGAGCTCCAATACACAGAGATAAAAGCATCATTTGAGAAAAGCTTGATGACTGTTCAACATAACTACAAACCTGCTTTGTTTAAAGAATTAAGAGGAAATGTTTCTAGATATTCCCTTAATAAGGTGTTTGAAGAATCAAAGCGAGGTGATTGGATTGGATTTGATGTCCATGCTTGTGGTTGTGTTATCCGACGCACATATGGATTACCATGCTCTCATGAGATTAATGAATATAAACTAGAAGGACGAGCTATTCCATTGGCTTGTGTAGATCCTCATTGGAGAAAGCTTGACTTGGTAAAATCTAACAAACAAGATAATGGAGAAATAAGTTGTACTGCAGAGGTTGAACTATTTCTTAAGCGTTTTCAAAAGGTTGATGTTCCTACAAAATTACACTTACAAAGAAAGTTAAGGGAGTTAGCAGAACCATCAACGACTTCTCTAATCGAGCCAGAGGTAAAAATGAACACACGTGGCCGACCATCTTCGAAGGTTGACAATTCTACTCGTCGTGATCCGTCTGCTTTTGAATATGTTGCTACTAAATACGGTCAATCACCTGTATCATCTACTTTCACAACAAAAACGAAAAAACAAGTGTACCGTAGTACATCACGATCTTCACAATTATACATAAATTCCTTTCCATGTGAGTTGAAGCCATATATAAGCTTAGTTAAAGATGTTGCAAATGATGGAAATTGTGGTTTTCGAGCTATTGCAGATTTGATGGGCATGGGTGAGGATAAATGGTTACAAGTTAGGAAAGACTTGATTCGTGAATTAATTTCTCATAAGGAAGACTACAACAAGCTTTATGGTTCTTCAGATAGGGTGGATGAGCTATTGTATATTTTATCATATTTTGATAATTACCCAAGCTGCGATTATTGGATGACCATGCCTGATATGGGGCACATCATAGCTTCACAGTATAATGTTGTATTGGTGCGTTTGTCTATGCAGTAGTGCCTTACATTTCTCCCACTTAGATCGAATCTGTTGCCAATCGTTTTACACAAAATAATTGCAATAGGTTTCGTCAACGATAATCATTTTGTGGAGGTATCATACTTTGATATTTATTAAAATAAATTATCACCTAATCTAGTCCTATTTACATTATTAATTTTATTGCTTATATGTTATTGCAGGTGTTTATGCAAAATGGTTGTCCAATACCACCAATTGCCACTAACTGGTTTAGGCACCATCACTCATGTGCAAGTGGTTGGGAAACTCCTTATAAAGAACGCAACAAAGAGTTTCGTGTCATAATTGGTAAATAAGTAGCCACACAAGAGACTATCGATTTAGATAGCCCATGAGATAGCTTTGAATTTCATGTATAGTTGATATTCCTTTCAGTTTCTAGTGAATACTAGAGTATTTAACCACAATAAAGAGTTTCTACATTCTCACTTTCAAGGCTCTTTCTTTTTTGTGCTATGTGACTCATATATAAAAGAAAATTTATATATTTGCACTTCTTGGTTGGAGAGAGAGAAGAGCTCAGACTGATTTGGGTATTACTGTTTTGAGCGGTTGAGATAGAGATCTCAGTAATTCGAAGAAAGAACAAAAGCATTGTAGCCATAATTAATTAGACTATTGGCTTTACAGATGAACTAGTTTCACCTAAATATCAACTGTCAAGATCTCATTCAAAGAAATTGTATGTCCAGAAAGTCGATGTTCTGAAGTCTTTAATATTTTGGTCCAAATCTTTGTCAAGGAAATATGGCCACATCTGTTGCTTTCTATATGGCAAACGGGTTAGGTCTTGCCGTGGATAGAATGAAAAGGATTATTTGGTCAAGGATTGTAGCTAGCAAGAATTCTAAGAGACTGAGCTTAAATTTCTCTCTCTGAAGCATTTTAACAAACAAGTTCAGGGCATTGGTTGAAGTTGCCTGATCACTTAAACCGAAACAAATGCGAACTTTCTTAAAGGTCCAAAGATTCATTCCTGTTCTAGCACACACTTTATATAGTCAAAATTTGGCAGAGAATTTTAGTGGCTAAGGTGATAGAAACAACGAATAGGAGAAACCAAATGACTAGACATACCTACGAAATGAACCACTCGTAAATAGGAGAAACCAAATGCTTGATCACATTTAGATTTTACACTTTAAAGGTATGATAAGGCCAAAGGTGTTTAGACAAAAGCATGAGAAAAAGGATCTAACAGGTGAGAGAAATTAAAATGCATCTTTTTTGTTTTTGTTTTTGTTTTTGTTTTTTTGTTTTTCTTTTCTTGTAAATGGGGTGCCTTTATATCAAAGTGGGGTGCTAAAATTGAATTAATAGGGGTGCACAAACAAAAACCTATTTTAGGAATGATAAGGGGTGCTTATAACAAAAATATAATATTAAAAATTTTTAGATGGGGTGAGTTTAGTTTAGGGGTGCCTTTATGTCATTTGGGGGTGCAAATATAGCCCCCCTTTAATATATTTACCAAACATACTACCCTTTTATAATTTGCACCCATAATTACAACTTTACCACTCCATGTACAATAGGACGCCAACCCATTACGTTTCCTTCCTTTGTTTTTCTTGTTTTCATCCTTTTCTTTGCCTCATCTTTGATTAGTAAATTGTTCATCACTCTATATCAACCTCTAAAACTTCCACTAAAGACTCAGCTTTTAAAAAATTAAAGTACTAATATATATAAATGAGTCATGAATAATAGAAAAAACTATTCTTCATTAAAAATTATAAGGATTTTTGGCATGTTTGGTCCCTATGTTACATGCAGCAGCAACCCGTAGTTGAAAAATAGTCTCTCAGTTATTTTTTTGTCAATTAGGTCTTTAAGTTTTAAAAATCTTGTCAATTAAATCCTTTTTGTTTGTAAATATTAAAATTTTTATGAAATTGAACATCTTTAAATAAAAAAAATTGGTATTTTACAAACACTAATTAGTTTGGAAGGGAAATAGAAAGAAATTTTAAGAGAAAATTTAAAAATTTAAATTTTCTATTCTTAAAAATTTTCAATTTATTTTGTAAATTGTGATAAGATTTTAGTTATTTTCCTTCCAATTTCAACTAGTGCTAGTAAAATATTGATTTTGACCTTCAAAAACCTTGTATCTGACTTAAAAATGCTTAATTCTATCCAACATTGTAATGTTCACTAATGAAAACAGTGAGGAGCCACCTTGGGTATGCCCCCCTCAACTTTTTGAAATTTTTTATTTTTACCCTAGTATTTTTAAAAATATTCAATTATATCCTTCATTTGCCCCCCTCTAAATTTTAATAATGTAAATTTTACTCACATATTTCATTAAAAAATATTAATAATGCCCCTTATTTGCCCGATTAAATTTTATAATTTTTAAACTTTATTTCTATTATTATTAAATAATTAAAATTTTCCACATTTCTATGAATAATTTTTCTTTGGACCTCACTTTAAAATATCTTTTAAATCATGTCTATATTGACCAAGTGTGTTTTAAAATTATTATTTTTATATTGCTCTAAATTATATTACTCAATTACAAGTCAATTTGAAGGAAAATATATAAAGAGAAAAAATGAGGTGAATAAACAATTAAATTTAACATTATATTTTGTCTCCTTGAAAAATTTTTTTGGCTCTGTCATTGAACGAAAAGGACTTAGTACGTTGCTAAAGTTTTTAAAACTTAAGGACTTAATTGTCAAAAAAATAACTTAAGTACTAGTTTGTCAATCACGAATAATATAAGGACTAAACATGCCAAAAATCCAAATTATAACGTATATACAATCTGCGGTAATACCTTTCTTTTTTCTTGTCTTTTCGTTTATTGTGTTTTAGACATAATAACATATGTGAGATGGTAGTGGAATTCAAACAAAGTCTAGCCACAACGAAAAAAAAAAAAAAAAACTTTTAATATTAGTTCTATGACAAAAATAATAAAAGATTGTTTCCATAAATCGTGCCTAAATTATTACAAATTCACAACTTTAGTCAATCGCTAAACATTTTATGTACATATACATATATATTGATCGGATTACTAACAACATATCTTTGCGGAAAATATCTTCTACTTTTCACACATGTATAATTCATTCTAATAACTGGGCTTTCTTTTCTACCTTATTTACCAATTTTGCCATTAAATTGGACTAGTGTCACAAATAAAAGATAATATCTGTCAAAAAGTATGTTGAAGAGTCTGTTGCTAGTAATCCTCTGTTTTTAATAGTTAATCATTTTTCTAAAATTTGGCTTTGTACTCTTGGAAACAACACTTAACTCCCTAGAATTACGACATAAGATTTCAAATTTGACTTATGAAACATTTATTTTTTTCTTTTTTTGAAAAGATGAAACATTTAATTTTGAGAATAAGTGTTAATCGATGAAAACATATAACTTATCAATGTTTTAAAACAGAAATTATTTCTAAATAACTTCTAAATAAATATAGGATCATTACCAAACAACCAAAATTTGAAACAAATTTTTTTTTATTAATTTAGAATCATTTGGTAAAAAAAATTATTTTCCAAAATTATTTTTGTCCTTTTTGTTTTTTTATTCTTAATAAAATGAGCATATGAGTCAGTACTTTTGTTATTCTGTTATACTTATTTTATATGCAAAAGCATAATCCAATACTATAAAGAAATTAGACCATAAATTGAAACAGTTTAAAATAATTGGTTGAATAAAAATTAGCTACACATTGGACAATAAAATAATATAAAATTGTCCAAAATGCGATATTTGTTGAAATCACTAATACAGGATGAGAAATGTAACTCATATGCTAAGAACCAAATAAAATGTATAGCAAAAATGACTAAATGAGTAATGTGGTATAAAGATTGGGATACCAAAATTTTGCACCAAAAACTTAAACCAGTACTAATGTGGCATTATTTTTAGCAGTGTGTTCTCATTTTCAAAAAAGAAATGTTTGAAATGAGTGTCACCTCATGTGGTGCTAGTGCAAAATATTGGTTTTCTTAGCATTACTCCTAAAATAAAATATTTTTAATGGTTTAAAGACTAATAGGGCATAATTTAAAATTTAATGATCAAAGTGAGACAAACGTTCTCCTTAGTTTAAGGACTTATAGAGTCATTTATTCTATAATTAATTAATACATTTTGCTGAAATATGCAAAACTTAGAAATATCTTGGTACAATTTGCAAAACACCATAATTTATATCTTGTACAATTAGCAAAATTTAGAGGATTTTTATGGTATTTTCTTTTTATTTGTAATAATATAAACTCCGTTTATCTATTTAGAAACATCAATTTTTTTTTTCTAAAGTAAAGATACCAGATTGCTTACTGCTTAAGATAAAACCTCATTTTTTATTCTCTCTTTTCTTTTTCCATTTTTTTTAAATCAGTATATTCTTTCTTAATTGGTATTTGATCCTAAATTTTATCTTACGTCAAATCTGGATGAGTTGAATAGTCGATAGGTCTAATATCCTGTTTCCAGCCAATTAGGAAAAAGGCACACCACATAATTAGATATAAGAGTGAATAATAAAAAGCACAATTAGCTGTACTGATTAGGTTTATTTAAGTATCAATTTTCAAATTGGGCTGTACTAAAGTTGGATTTTGACCAGCAATTTCAGGGGAGCAGAAATAAATTAAAAAAAGGAAACAATATGTAATTAGAAAATTACGGGTTCAGGAACGCGTATTATTCTCTTAATTACCGCTTGGGATTTTTATTCCATAAAAGCGGCACGACATAAAGAAGCTCTGTCTTGCTAACGTGGCTGCGTTTCATTGGAGATTAAAGATAGACCCCACTTACGAACTCCAATTCCATTGGCCATTATGGAGACGTGTAGCTCTATTGAGCCTTGATTAGTATTTATAATCCATAGGGGATCAATCAACAAAATCTCATTTATAATAATTACCTTTTCTTCTTTTTTTTTCCCTAAAAAAAACAAGAAAATTCCTTGTCAGCTAAGTAATTATAATGGATATATACATACATATATATATATACACATATATATTCAATCACACAAAAAAGTAAGTAAATAAATAAATAGATCATAGATCAAACAAACAAACAGGGTTTACGTGTCCTAAAGTGTAGGAAACTCATAGCTATAAATTGGCCAAAGAAGAATCTTTTTCAAGAAGAGTAGAATTGGGGGAAAAAAAAAAAATTGGTTCTTGGGGATAACAAATTGATCTTTCTCTTGATAATTTCAAAATGGTGAAGGAACAAGCTAGAAAGTGTTCACATTGCGGGAAAAATGGGCACAACTCGAGAACCTGTAACAACATTAATAATAATAATGTTAACATGGTTCATGGGAATCGGATTAATGGGAATAGTGTCGACGGTGGGAATGTGTTTAAGCTGTTTGGTGTGACTATCATGGAAAAGGGGGGGACAGATTCAATGAAGAAGAGTCTTAGCATGGATAATCTTGCAGCGTGTGGTAGAGGCGGAGCCGGCCATGGAAACGACGTCGTTCCGGGTGTTGATCACGAAGCCGGCTATCTTTCTGATGGCCTCATTCATAATAAGAGACGCAAAGCGGCTCATGAGAGGAAAAGAGGTACCTACCTATATAGATATATAACACATATATCATATTTATGCATGTATTGAATTTTTTATATGTTCATATACATATGCATGTTTTTTAATTTTGGTACCACTTTTTCACTATTTCGGGTTGCAATTATTACTTTTTATTCGTTTCTTTTTAGGGTTCTTTTTTCGCAGTGGTTTGGGTGTGTATAAATCTTCACTACGGATATTAATTTTCTACAAGAATGGTTCTTTTTTTGGTTTTATCTACTTTTTTCTATAGCATTTTGTTGAATCTCTTCTATCTACTTTTTGGTCTAGGTTACGATTTTTTTTCGTTCTTTATCTTAGTATTTCGAGTCTTAATTAACATTATAACTTTAGTTAATGAAATTTATTATTAAAATTCCTATGTTCACTTCCTTGAATGAACCATATAAATTCTTTTGATATTATATGTATATATGTATATTCTACAATCCAGAACCCCAATATTGTTTCTATATGACTTACGATTCAACCTTTTTTTTTCCTCTATTTCTAAATTTTTTATGCAGATCTTATGATAAAGATGTCTTTCATGCACAGTGGTTTTTTCCTAAGCACAATGTATAATTAATTAAATTTTTATTTGAAAATTTGTTAAGTGATTATAATCTTCACTCTCTGCAGGGAAACCATGGACCGAGGAGGAACATAGAACTTTTCTAACTGGATTAAACAAGCTTGGAAAAGGTGATTGGAGAGGAATAGCAACGCAGTATGTGACAACCAGAACTCCTTCGCAAGTTGCTAGCCATGCCCAAAAGTACTTCCTCAGGCAAGTACCTTCAAACGACAAGAAAAAACGTAGAACAAGCCTCTTTGACATGACTTTCGAAAAGGAAGATCATCTAGCTCCACACCCTTATGCTGAAACTTCATCAAAGGTATATCTTGCTAGACGTCTCGCCTTTTGTATTATTTTTTTCGTTTTATAACTCATTTGTCACATCATTATAAATAGTATTTAATATAGTTTTTGGGATTTTAATAAATTGTGATACGCGCTTGTACTTGATTCTATAGGCTGGAAGCCCTCTAGTGTTGGCAGAAAACAACCACGCAACAAAACTGCCGTCAGAGGTAAATTATTAAACCCAAAACCACTGGTTTAACATATAATTGGTACTGTAATTAGTTCATTAATTAATTGTTGTGTTCCAATCAGGTTCTGAACCGTTTCCCACATCTATGTTTGGACAACTATCCTGCACTTGTTCCTTCCACAGCTACCTCAAATTACCAGCTAGTCCCATATGGGGTGACAACTGAGAACTCTATTACCTACTTTCATTCTTTTAGATATGAATAGTTAATTAAGAATTAGATTGTACAGATGTTGATTTAGTAAACAGTATTATGTGACTGCACCATTTTTTTTTTTTAATAGATGGGAATGCCTGGAAATGTTCAGCCTTGGCCAGTGATTAACCTTGGGGGACCAAGTTATTTGTATAGTAATATTCTCCCTCAAGTTTATGGTAAGGTTGAGAGTTGTGACCCAGTTGTGGGTACCCATCCCTCTGGAATTCCTCCACCAAGGTCTCCTCCAAGCAGTCCATCCAAGGCAGCCCGTGGGGCCTCATCAGCTGATCAAAGAGAGGGTCTTGATCTCAAAATTGGTCAACCTCAATCCAAACAAAGCTCAGAATTATCTTCCCCTTCATCTGGGCCCATTATTAGAGTGACATGAAAAATGGTTTTTCTTTTCATTTTTTTTGGGCGGTGTCTTTCATTTATTTTTATTATTGTGCCAATTTCGGTTTCGGATTAGATAGATGTAGAGAAGAGGAATTGTATTCAAGTTGATCTATTTTGAGCACATACAATTTTTTCAAATTCCAATTAGATATACTTAGGCTCTGTTTGACACCTGGATTTTAGAGGTGAAAAAAATTGTAGGGAAAAAGTCAAAGAAAAAGTGTTTTTTCTACAATTTTATAGACTTTTATTTTAAAACTTTTGACTAAATTGTAGGGAAAAAGTCAAAGAAAAAGTATTTTTTCTACAATTTTATAGAACTTTATTTTAAAACTTTTGACTTTACTAATTAATATATCCAAATTTTATATATTAAAAAATGACATCAAGTCTAACTTTCATTTTTCTTTAAAAAAATTTCTTTCATTTTTATTTGAATCTAAACAAGAGAAAAAAGAATCCCTTATAATTTTTTTTCTTTCCCTCCAAAATTCTGGCTTCCAAACGAAGCCTTAGACTTTCAAATTTTTTTGTTACAAAACCATTTCTCATTCTTTTGTGGGCAGAGGTGAGAAGAAAAAAGAGTTTCTAACATTTTTACCTATAAAAACCAAAAAGTACGGAGTCAGTTTTTTTTTTTTCCTAATTTTTGTACCGTTTTATTAGAAAAATATCACTTTTTAAAAAATTCTTATAAAAATTTCATTTTAAAAACGATTATTAGTTATTAGTTTCTAAAAACCGGTTATAAGTTATAAATACCTTTGGTTACTAGTTACTAATACTCTAAAACTAGTTACTAATTACTATTTTAAAAAATATCATTTTTCTAGATATGTATTTTTTTTAAAATGATATTTTTCTAATACAAATTATATCAGATCTAAAAAACGTATTTTTCAAAAACAAAATTCCTAAAAATGTTGTTCAAAGCCTAATTTTCACAATAACAAATCATTTGCATTACGTGTGAACGCAATTTTTTTCTTTTTCTTTTTTTTAAGTCTCAAAATTATTCATAACACCTAAAATGAATATTTAAAATATAAAAGATCAAATAAAGATGCGGCTTATCCCACTATAAGACGTGGACTTAACAACGAAATCTTTTAGCATCATCCATAATTCTAACTGTTAGATAGGAGAATAAAAAAAAATTAAAAAATAGAAAGTCTACTTAGTACTCCGTTTGTTTTAACCCCCTCTAGATATTCTCTCTGAACTGTGTAAAAACTATAGTCCTATAAAGTAGTCCAGCCTCTCATACATTTGTTTTGAGGTGTTCTTATAAGCTAATCTTAGACGTTACATTTTATCCTTATAAGTAGTTCCATAAGTCGTACAAATTCTTCTCCTAAGTCCCAACTTCATAAGCAAGAGTCCTTAGCAGAACTGCCCGACCTCTTCTAATCTCCTTTGTTTCAATAATATCATTTTGTAGTAAAATTTTTAACGTAATTATATAGCCTTTAAATAAATACCAAGAAGCCTTTTCAGATGAGTTCTTGGTTGGGGATATCATCATTGTCACCCACTCAAAGAACAACCAGAACGAGTAATACTAGAAAATAAAAATATACACAAAACATACGCATGTTTTCTCAGACACTGATGCAAATAGTAGAGCTGTATGTTTTGAGAGTCCCTAGTATCACTCCAACCAGGATACCATGATTACATCAGATCAGGTATATGTTCTTTAATATGGTAAGCCCAGAGACTTTTTAAATCTATGGAGACCCAAGAGTAACCCCAGAGTAAGCCCCGCTTACTTTCAAAGAATGAATTTAGCGTTCAACAATATCAATGCAAGAACAGCTCAAACACAGAAAATGATTTCCAGCTATTTGCGAAACAATATTTTGAGAACTTGAGAAATTTACTCTAAGAATCCACATAAAACATCAAACTATCCAAAGTCACGTGAAACAGGAGAGACCAGGAAAGTAACAAACGTTGTTTGACAGCAAACATCTTTGTACAGACCAGTAAGACTACAAAGAATGGACTTTTAAATAGAATGAACTGACATGCAAATTTATCTTATAGTTTTGAACATGTTCCATTGACTCTCTCTAGTTCAGAGAGACAAGGGCATACTATTAGACGGACACGTGCTGCAGGGTATCAGATATCATAAACGAACTTAAGACGAGCAGCAGCCAGACTTCTGGTTCACAGGTTCTCCTGAGAAGTGCACAGTTGGTGGCTTTGCATTGTTCGCTGGTTGACTGGCCATCCTGCAACATACCGTGGAATATGTCAATATAAGAAAAACAAAAGTGATTGGAAGACTGTCACCTTGGAGAGTCATAATAACTAGAAAACTATCTTCACAAGTTCATTTCTTTACTAATTCATCAACTATCTAAAGCATCCATCGAGGAAAGAAGAAAGAGTTTTCTAATACAGAAAATATGCACATCAATCATCTTTTCTCCAAGATTATTAGATAGGAAGTACAGAACTTTTGAAAGATAAAACAATGAAACATGTCATGGAAAAACTACCTGTTCTTGATTTCAGCTGCCATGGCCATGAAAGCCTGCTCCACATTAGTGGCATTTTTTGCACTGGTCTCCATAAATGGGATGCCAATTTCATCCGCAAATGCCTATTCACAAGCCAATTACACAGGAAAACATAATCAATTGACTATAGTTATATAAATGCAGCTATAGCCTATAGGTAGGTACTAATATGAGCCATGAGATGCATAGTTTCACCTTAGCTGTTTCATAGGACACAACTTTGTTAGCAGTGAGGTCACTTTTGTTGCCAACCAAAAGCTTGTTTACGTTATCACTTGCGTAACGGTCAATTTCATTCAACCATTGCTTGACATTATTGAAGCTTTCTTGGTCTGTCACATCATAAACTATCTGCCACACAACAACAAAAAGCAAATAATCAGCGTAAAACCATGAGGTGAAAGTTGAAACAATATGCACAATTTAAATAAAAACTTACTATGATGCCATGAGCTCCCCGATAGTAGCTACTAGTTATTGTCCGGAAACGTTCTTGTCCTGCTGTGTCCCACTGCATGTCCCATAGGAAAAATGAGTAGATATGTTTGCACATATAAATATACCTATACATATACACTAGAAAGGGGGGATAGATAGAGAGAAGGGGGGTGGGGTGGGGTATGGAAAGCTAAAGTTTGGCAAGAAGGGAGCATCAAGAGGCCCAGTTGTTATATCAAACCCACATATAAAAGCCTGCCATTGTGAAGGAAAGATGACGACTGACCAAACCATTTTTAAAACAATCGTGAACCATAAATATTTATTCTCAAAAAAAGAGTTTTCAGAACAATCAACAGTATCCGTAGAAAAACTAGGCAAAACATAAAATCCCGGCGGAATATTCTGTCTTCATTATTTCAGATGCATGAGTAGAGAATTTTACTTAACCATAAAATGGCTTAAACTACTACAGTACTACTTACTATGTGAATTCATACATATATTATATATATATATATGGAGAGAGGGAGAGAGAACTTTCATACTTTCACCAAAATAGTGTATATATATATATATGTGAACCCATATATATATATGTGTGTGTGTGTAGAGAGAGAGAGAGAGAGAGAGAGAGAGAGAGAGAGGTCTAACAATTTGAAGTTTTATGGTCTTTCCATCCTGTTCAACAGTGCGTATTTTCTGCATAGAAGAGAAGAAAATATAGAAAAATAAACAGCTTTAAATCAAATATACATCACAATCAAAATTCACACAAAATAATGCTTACGAAGTCCACTCCAATGGTGCTAATATAACTCTCCAGATATGAATCATCCTGCAATAAATATACATAAGAAAATTGTCAAAAGCAATAATATTCACATGCAGCTCAAGGAGAAGAAATCAACAACTGCAATATAATTTGAAAATCCAGGCAGAGAAATCAATGGATTTTTCAGTATCAGTGCCACTCAAAGCACACCAAATTCGTCAAGGGGGACAATATCCTGACATAGGTAATGCTAAACAACTGAAAAAACAGTAAATAGAAACCAAGCATAACATGCATATTTTGCTCGAGCCCTCAGAAATTTAAAGGACACATTCGGTACAGGTCAGTTCAGTTTACTTACATGAATCATTATTTATCTAGGAAAACAGAAAAGAACGGACAGTGAATAAGGGGACAACTTACAGCGAATCTAAGAAGAAGGCATGATTTACCAACTCCAGAGTCTCCAATCAGCAAAAGCTTGAACAAGTAGTCGCTGCATAAAATAATACAAGAACAAATAGTTACTCGCAGTAACTAAATATGACTTGCACAAGGTTATTTAGTGAATGAATACACACCAAGAACTTAACCGAAAATAGCACTCACAGTCCCTCAGAAGTTCACAGGGCAAAGAATACTTATCAATCAAAACATGTAAACAACAATTTGAGAACTTTTCAAAAACCCTCTTCTTTTTATGACTTGATACAACCTTTTGACATGAACTCCTAATGTTAACTGAAATTGAATAAAAGTAAGCATATTCAATTGGGCAACCATTTACGTCAAAACTTAAGATATTAGACATACACAGTCAATGAGCATGTGATCGGATCAACCTAAAATTCAATTCAAATCTCAATATCACTAATAATGAATCACAAATTTCACAACCTCAAAATAATATTACAAATACAACTCTTAAGAAAAAAACCAATCATAAAAGAAAATCCCAGCAAACCCAGAAAAATATTTTGAAGAATTAAAGAGACATAATTAGATTCTCAAATTTTGGTCTTAATAAAATTCACAAAAATGCCGACCAAAAAACAAAAGTAAAAAATTCGCAAAAAGAAACAACACCCACGCACACCCTTTATCAATAAAGCAAAACGGATCTGAATAAATCATAATAACAGACAAAAATCTTCTCTTTTTTTTTTTTTCGCTTTCTTCGCTATGAATTTTCTCAGCTGCCAAACAGGGGCTTTAAAAAAAATAAAATAAAAACTATCGGGGTTCTTACTATTCAGGATTCATGACTAGGTGTAGGAGCAGTAGTTGATCTACGAAGAAGTCGACCGGGATTAGACCGGTCCAGCCGGAGACAATTAAGCTTGGGCAGAGAATATTAACAGAGAAAAACTGAATCAGAATGGGACAATCAAGACCGATGAGTTGGAATATTTGATCGCCTTAACTCTTTTAACTCTTTCAGTATCGAGTCTTTGTGTTCAGACCAAGTAAAGTGTTATGGGCCTTCTTGGCTCATTATGGGTCCATTAGTGTGACGGGCGTAGAATTTCAGGCCCGTGTAAAGATCAATAAACGTCGNGTTTTTTTGGGTTTTACCTCTACAAATTGAAAAAAATTACAAATATACGGTACAGGAAAATAATTGGGGTATTTACACAAATACAGAAAAAACTCGTCTACCTTCTAAAAATACGGTACACGAAAGAACTATTAAAAAATACGACGTATGGGCGGACTTTTTGGGAAAATACGGACCATTGCGTCAGACTGCGTCAGGAGAAAAAAAAACCCAAAAAAAAGTAACAAAAAACAGGCACCGACGCGCGTTGACAAGGCGCGTCAGCGCCTGCCACGACGTGACGGCACTTGTTGCTGTCATATTGTTATATAAAATATGAACGCAAGTGCACGTATCGAACAAGTAATAAAGTGATAAATAAAGATATCGTTCTCACGGAGAAATTGCTATAATTCGTTAAATACTAACCTACACTAGTTATTAATTTATCCAAACAATCAATTTGAGAATTCTAAAATTAAAATTTAAACTTAAAAAAAACAAAAAATAAATAAATAAATAAATAAAACAAAATTAAAGAGCGCAAGTAATTTATCAAATCACCAATAAAAATAAACCTAGGATTACAATTTTCACTCTACGTATGCCTAAATTACTAGCTACCCTCTTTGAATTGCTATTTATCCCAAATTGCCAATCAAGAACCCTAGTATATCTACAAGCCTCTTCCGATAGTCATGTAAAAATATATCTTCCAATTAACTCACTATATTCCTATGTGAATTAGATTAAGAAAAGATTCATTAAGAATAAGGTCTTTAAATAATTGCACATGTTATGTAGGTATATTCCTATCCTACATAAACTTATATAAGCATGATCATGTGTTATTCTATCTAGGTCTAAATTTAAAATTCCTTTTCCAAGTTCATACAAATTACCAATATCAATTTAAGTGGTGATCAAGTACTCAAAAGCATTAAGAGTAAGATAGAATAAACAATTCGTAAATTAAATAGCAAAATCAAAGAGGTAACATCATAATTCAAACTACATATAGAGATCCCATTGCAATCCTAGAAAATAAATTTAGTTCATAACTAAAATAACAAAACTAAAAATAAAAATTTGGACCATAATTAAAACTAAAAATAAAAATAGACAAACAAAAGTTGAGCAGAGTGCAGAATGATTGAGAACAGTTGCAAGCCTCCTCCTCCAATTTGGCC
>JXTC01000065.1:541402-552704 GCA_002914845.1 Trema orientale
TCCACTTTACTTTGGTAACTATGTGAGAGACCGTTGGTAACCAAGTGAATTAATGGATATCTAAGTGAGTGACCAATAGTAACCAAGTGATATTCGATAACCAACTAATTGATCATCAGTATCCATGTGAGTGACTAACGGTATCCAGGAGGGTGACTATCGTTATCTAAGTAGGAGACTATTGCTTAGCACCTTAAATAGATACTTAGGGAAATATAATTTAGTGTTTTTATTCGTAATTCAAATTTTACTAACTATCGTATGTAACAAGGTAGGATACCTATAATAATATTCATGTTTTTCATTATGTTAAATATGTAACAATTTTCTATAAATTAATTCATAATAATGTTTTTTAAGCAATAAAAATAGTTTTACTCATAATCTAACTTCCTGGATACCATAGGTAACCTGGTGCGATACTTATACTAACCTCATAACTCTTTTTTTTTTTTCAATTTTTATTTTTGCAATATAGAGCCCATTTTTTCATTTCAACCTTGTTGTATACTATAAGTAACATGAGAAGTAGTAACCTGATAAGATACCTAGGGTAACCACTTTGATTTTTATTTTTCACTTACTTTTTTTTTTACCTATCTTATGGAACACTCAATTCCAACCATTTCTCGATTACTATAAGTAATTTGGTAACCAAGTGGGTGACCGAAAGTAACCAAATAGATAACCATTACTATCTAAATGACATTCAAGAACTAATTATTTGACAATTGATAACCAAGTAGGTGACTAAAAGTATCACAATTAGAGACAATCGGTATCCAAGTGGGTGACTGATGGTATCATAATTAGAGACTATCAGTATCCAAGTGACTAATGGTATCACAATTGAAGACCATTAGCATTCAAGTGGGTGACTGATGGTATCATAGTTGGAGAATATTGTTAATCAAAGTGGGTGACCATCAGTAACCAAATAGGTGACTAATAGTATCACAATTAGAGACCAGCGGTATCCAAGTGGATTACTGACGGTATCACAACGAGAGACCATCGGTGTTCAAGTGGGTGAAACTCACCATATTAGATACTCTTAGTATTTGACTATAAACTATAAAGGACGAAATTTTGAGATTTAAAAAAAAAAAGATTATAGCAGTTATAACATACACTTTAGTTGTTTTTTTTTTAGAAAAAAAAAATTACATGTCAAAAGTAATGAGCTTATTTCCCATATTTTATATTCTAGTTACCAAGAAAATTTATTTTTGTTGATACAAATTAATATTTTATTTAATTATTTTTTTGGATTAAACGTAATATTTTTTTTCTAAGTTTTCTAATTTTTTTAATTTACAAAATTGGTAATTTTGAAATTAGGGATTTCAAAATGCGGTATATCTGAAAACATGTAACTCAGAATCGGTATCATCAAAAGTACATAACTAAATTATGATTTTTCGAAAAAATTAAAAAGCTGGTCAGGCCTGATGCAGTGACGCATCAGTACAGCTTCAAAAATAAAAAATAAAAAAACAAAGGAAGCGAACCGTTTTAAACTTTTTGCCCAAAAAGACCGTATAATCGTATAAAAACAAACTAAGATCGTAAAAAAATGAGAAAAGTATATAAATACCCGTTTTAAAAATTATATTTTTCATAAATACTCGTTTTTTATTTTTATTTCATAAATGCCCGTTTTTATACATTTTTTTGGAGAAATGTAGACCACCACTGTTTTACACATGAAATGTAGACCACGGTATATATTTCATGCATTAAATGTATACCGCGGTCCATATTTCATGAATAAAATTTACACTCAAAATTGGCATACATTTTAAAATGTATACAGTTCATATTTTACACATGAAATGTGTACCTCATGGATAAAATTTACATTATAAATGTGGACCACTCATATTTTTCATATGAAATGTGGACCGTAAAAATGGGTATTTTTAAGAGAAGTTTTAAAAATGGGTATTTTTGAAATAAGTTCTAAAAAATGGGTATTAGGTGTAATTTTCACTAAAAAAATAAGAAAAAGGAGAATGGACCGTATTTTTATATACTATGGGCCGAATGTTGTAACCATACTAATTTCCCCACAATAATTTCCTTCCATACCGCACGAAATTGGCATTTTGAAAGAATGAGAGTGAGAAACACGGTGGTAAATGTTGTAAATAAAATCATCTTGTTTTAACTCCAATATATAGCTAAAAAGCAAATCACATTGATCAAGTTTGCTCTAGCTTAGTGGCAAGTGTCTTTGGATTTTGTAATCAGGTGGATAGTTCGAACGTGGCTAGCCTCATTTTATTTTCATTTTTTTCAGCTTTTAAATTTTTTTTCTTTTTTTTTTTAAAATTTCTTTCTTCCATTTCACCTTTAAAAAATGAGATTTAAATTCTTTTTCCTTTTTTTTTTTCTATTTTTGGCCAGTTCCACCTATCTTTTAATGTCAGATTAATTAATAGTTATTGCTTTTCAATCCTGTGACTGATTAGTTACCATTGACCAGTTTAGTTATTTGTTATTTTGGTTATCAGTTACCAATAACTAATCCAATTACTAGTTACCAATTTGGTTGTTGGTTACTCGAGTGGTAACAAAATTAGTAACCAAACTAGTTACATATTGGTTACTAGTTTATAGTTACCACTACTAATTTGGTTGCTAGTTTCTAGTTACATCTTGTGACTGATTGGTTACCACTGACCAGTTTAGTTGTTCGTTATTTTGGTTATCAGTTACCAATAACCAATCCAATTACTAGTTACCAATTTGGTTGTTGGTTATTAGAGTGGTAACAAAATTAGTAACCAAACTAGTTACATATTGGTTACTAGTTTCTAATTATCACTACTAATTTGGTTGCTAGTTTCTAGTTAACACTCCCGGTTTGGTTACAGGTCTCTGGATATCACTAACAATTTGATTACTAGTTACAGACTTCTAGTTACCACTACCGATTGCTAGTCACTTGTTACCAATGTCATTACTGTTACTAGTAACTGAATCAGTTACTAGTAGCCAATTTGGTTACTATTTACCCATTTAGTTACTGGTTTCTAGACAATCTGATTATTGTTACTCGTTATCAGTTACTAGTTACTAGTTATTTTTTATTTTAATTCTTGCTTTTCCCCCTCTTAGGATTAATGAGCTACTCTTTTTAAATAAATAAAAAAAAGATTACTTTGGTTACTGGTAATCAGTCACAATTTTGGTTTCTATCAATATGTTTACCAGTTGTCCTTTTTTTAAAAAAATCATTTTTCACTTCCAACTTCCTAACTTTTTTTTCTTGCTTTTCCCGCTTTTAAGAATAATGAGCTACTTTTTCAAATTAAAAAAATGGTTACTTTGGTTACTAGTAATCAAAGTAGTGGTAACCAGTAACTAAAAATTCAAATTAGTAGTAATATAATCAGTAATCATGAACCAGTGATCAAATTGGTAGTAGTAACCCTAAACCAGTAACCAAATTGGTAGTGGTAAACAGAAACTAGTAACAAATTGGTAACTAGAAATTAATAACAAAAATGATAAAAAAAAACCAATAACTAAAGTGGTAATCAGTAGTAGTAACTAGTAACCATATTTATTCTCACCATAGGTAGTGGTAACCAGTAATCGAAAATCCAAATTGATAGTAATATAATCAGTAATCATAAACAAGTAACTAAATTAGTAGTGATAACCCTAAACCAGTAACCAAATTGGTAGGGTAATCAGAAACTAATAACCAAAGTGGTAACAAAAAAAAAAAGTAACTCCTTTTATCCTAAAATGAAAAAAAAAAAAAGAAACAAAAAAAAAGGAAAAAAAAGAGCAAGTAAGACCCTTTTTTTTGAAAAAAAAATAATTAAAAAATAGTAAAAGAAAAAAAGAAAAGGGAAAAAGAATTTAAAAAAACAAACAAAAAGGAAATGAAAGTAAAAAAAAAAAAATTAAATGGAAGAGTACAAGGTAAACGGAGGGGAAAAAATAAAAGGTATACTAGGTCCCACCACCACACTAGCTAATCTTCATTCATTTATTACACCGTTTATTAATAACATATGATATTTAAAAAATATAATTTTAATTACAAATTTGCCACCGCGCGTTTGTTGAGTCAACTTTTCAAAAATACCATTTGGATGTGGTACGGAAATCGATTATTTCTCTTGACCATACTTTTGTAATTTTTTTTTTCTTTAGCAGTAAAACCCTAGAAAACCCTTTTGTTAACGCTTTCAAGCAAAGTTAATTATTAGGGCTTTTTAGAAATATGACCAAATTTTGGGCCTAATTTAAGTAAATATCCATTTATCAAATATTATAGCAAAATGTCCGGTATATATATTTATATTCCAAATGTAAAATTTTATATACTAAGTACTAACCTAAAGAATAACATGCAAACGAAAAAAAAAAAAAAAAACAAAGAAGATGGCATGCCCACAGATAAAAAACGACAATACTGTATGAAGACGACAATTACTTTTCAAAATGACAAACTTTTTGGAAAACAGATTATTGTAAAAACCGCCAACGACTACATTATAGAAATCACAAAAAACGACAATATTATATAAACGACAATATCGTGAAACGACATTATTTTTCGAAAACGACAACTTTATATGAACAATGATAACTTTAAACAACATTTATTTTGGAAAAGAATAACATAGATTAAAATGTCATGATATTTGTCGACATTGTCGCGACAATATCCGTATTTTGAAGTCTTGACATCAATATGAGGTGGAAAAATATTTTTTCCCACATATCCATGAAATATCCATAAAATGTCAATAATATCGAAGATATGTCAATATCGATAAAATATCGGTAAAAAATGAGTTAATATCGAGATATTTATGGATATTGTCGCGACAATGTTATCGATATTTTAAAATATCGATAGAAATATCAAATTTTTTTCCAAGTCTTCTTTTTCTTTTTTAAAGAAAATAATAGTAAATAATACAAAAATAAATCATAGTTCTCTCTTAACAATATGCCAGCAAAATATTTAATGAGAATATTTGCACTACTTGTATTTATTATTTTGAAATCTCTACAAGGGACTCTCGCGACCTTTAAAAGAAATTTTGGATTAAGACGAGAATTTGTCTTATGACTTTTAACTTCATAGAAACTCGTTTTAGTATTTAATATTTTTGAACTGTTCTATATTATTAATGATTTTTATTTATTTTTAATATAATTAGAACTAGTTATAATTTGTAAGATATTTATATGGATGTATTAAATAGGGTTTGGTTTAAATGGTTACAACAATATTTACCCATGGATGGTTACAATGGTTTAAGCCGTTAGATCTAATATCCTACGGTGGTGATTAGTTTGGTGGTTGGCCAAAAAAATTTAATGCTATTTATTATCATCAAAAAAATTTAATGCTATCACTACTTTTTTTAGTATTCATTCATGGTCACAAAAAAATTGTAACCATTGAGAAGTCCTCCGTATTAAATAAAATAGTGTGATATATATTTTAATTTTAAATTTGTTTTATAGAATAAAATTCGGTCGTTTTTCTACTATATACGTGTATTTTATTATCTAATTATGAAGAATTAATAGGTTTGTTTTTAAATAAAGCTAGTATAGATTATGCAATATCACTTGTTTTAGCATTTTTTAGAGTTTTCTTTGAAAATTTTGAGTTTCAAGACAAATTTCAGTATTTTTCTAGAATATCTTCGACATCGGCAATATCTTCGACAATATCCAATAAAACTTCAACATCGACGTTGACATTGACATCGACATTTTAATTCTTGAAGAGCAAGTACCTAGCCACCTAGGTAAAGGCGATATCCTTATTGTCGTCAAATTGTTTTTACAAAATCAAACAACCAGAAAACGACAATACAAGTAGGATTGACTAGGGTAACAGCTTTTATAGAACGACAATAATTTTGAAATGAAAAATTACCTAGAAAACAACAAGAAAATAAATACGACATCATTCTATATTACGAAAACTAATTTATTGGATGGAATTAGGCGCAAAAGTACTAAAATCCTCATTCCTCATTACTTCTTCTCATGTTTTTCAAAATAAATCTCGCTAGATGGCAAAGGATTTAGCATAGCACTATATATTGTTGTAGCGATCCATGACTCATAAACGAGTCCTATCGAAATTATATTTTGTTTCGTTTTCTACATCCTTAAGTAATTAAGACATCAGAAGATGAAGAATATGTGAGTGATACTACTGATTCATGTAAGTATAGTATATAAAATCTTGGCGATGACACTAACTAGCTAGCTTCCTAGCTAATACAGCAAAAATATTTACTCCATAAGAAGGGGTTCATCATAAAAAGATGGGAATCAACAAAATAATTAAGCGGCAAATTTAAGCTCTTAATTACGATTAGTTGGGTACTAGCTACATGTAATTGTAACTGCATGATTTTATTTTTCGATAAGAAAATAAAAATGGGTTTGAAAAGGTACATTAAACTTTATGACTAATCCATCTTTTTCGAAGCTTTGTGAGTAGTTAGTCTTGGGGAGTCCATGTATCTCAAATCCACGGTTGGTATAATGCCTGTTTGAGTGCCATCGCTGTCATTATCGATCTCCCCTTCTATGCTCAATCCTTCTATTCTTGCTACTATTGATTCCCCTTTACTTCCATCTATATATGTAACACAGTTAAAACAAATAAAAAATCAGTCAATTGATCAGTTGTACAGTATTTGCCTTGACTAAATTCAAGCCTTTACTATTTGATTAATTTCTTCAATACACAAAAACCAAATAATAACTGCTCAAAAAAAAAAAAAAAAACCAAATAATAAAACATAAAAAACGTAAGTAAATAATTAAATCCATTTGAATATTATTTGTATTTATGTGATGAGGTAATAAGTCCTCAAACGTTGTTCGAGTATAAACATTTTATCCTCTAACCCTAAACGAATAATGCGACTTTTTCACGTTTTAGCAGAAAATAAATAAATAAAAGTAACGGTGTAATATGAAGTAGTATTATTCTTTTATAATAATGAAATGGTATTATAATATATATATATATATATATATATATATATATATATATATATATATAAGAGGTTTCAATGGTTACGTCTGCATGAGTAATCATCGTTAAAATGCGTATAATAATATATATATGTACATACATACCTGGCGTGGTGGAGAAGAGCCAAAGAATAAAGGCGCAGAAAATGAGAACGAGAGGGATAAGATGAACGGCGTTTTCAGCAAACTTGAGGCGAGCCTTCTCCTTCTTGGCCATGTCAGCGATCTGCAAATCATAAAGCGGCAGCTGCTGATCGCTGTCCTCAAAAGACGACGCCGTTCTCATCGACGAGGGCGGCGGCGACTGCATCGAGCCGTAGTCGTGATCGGAAACCCGGTTCCAACTTGCAGATCTGTACATCTTCAATTATTCACAAAAAGTTAGAATAGAACGATAAATAGAATTAATTATGAGATAGATCGTTTGATGATGATCAAGATCAACAGTAGCATGCAGTACTAGTAATAATGTTGTAAATGGTCTAATTTGTTGAGCTAGAGAATATGTGTACTGAAGATGAGGATCGAGTAAAAGGTAGCTAGAAATTCGGGCGAGTTTGTTTATTGCATTGACTGACTGTCGTACGTTCCTTGTTTTCAGTGTATACGGGTTGTTTTGTTCTCTTTCATTGGATCTGCATGAATATTTACACTAGTTATAAAATATTAGTACCCCAAGATGTTGATCGGTTTAGTTTTATAAATAAATATCAAATTTATTAAGCGCATACGTGCATGATCGATCGAATTAGCCTCTTTCTTGATCTTGTACGTAGACAAGTAGTACTTGGGATACAAAAGATAGATAATCTACCTGAAGACACATTGGATATATTGCTGAATTTCTTCCTCTATAGCCAAATAATAATAATAATAATAATAATAATAAATATTTGTAGCTTAGCTAACTCTCATAATTTATGGAAGCCTCATCTATTTGTCTTGTTCTATTGTTCGTGCAATTAAATAGTTACAGTTTTTAAGGAGATTATAATAAATCTATATATATTATCTTTTATTGCTTAATTTCTTCTTAAAGCGATACGCATAAAATTTTTTAGGTCGGGATATAAGACATCAAAAAATGGATATTATATAAAAAAGAAATTTAATGGATAAAAAAGTGAATGTGATAGTTCATCTCATATAGATCAAATTAATTTAACAGAGGTAAAACAAAGTAATTAACTTAGAAAGATAATTTTGAACATGAAACCCAACAGCGCTTGACTCCTACCCAGAACCAAACTATAAATTAAGAATACCGAATGTTACGACCGGAAATCCAAGGTCATGGCTTTTAGTAATTTTAAGTTGAAACAACGATAAGATTCTTCCAAAATTTCAGAAAATCGAGCACTTGAAATTTTAAGTTTTAGTCTTCAAAAGTAAGTAAGTTTTAGAATTAGACAAATTTCAGAATCATAAAACTTTCCAGTAGTTTTAATTTCCTAAGAAAATCTTCATTTTAAGATTAGAGAAATTATAAATAATTAGTTTGGAAATTTTTATTAAATCATGGAATTTAATGAAAGAGTTCAATTTAGAACCCAAGGCCCAAAGTTCAAATACTTTACATAAAAATCATTTTTATTCTAAGTACTCAATTTGATAGCAAAATCGTCCTTATACATCCACTTAGTAAATATACCACTATTGGCTAAATAAATTTGATATAGAAAAGAAAAGATTATACAAAGTACGAACTAATGAAGAGGATTGGAATTACAGGCATATGCCAAGCATGCTTGTCAAGCCACCAGAACAATCACCACAAAATAAATCAACACCTAAAAGCAGGAGGAAGTAGAGGGTGAGTACATGAATGCTCAGTAGAAACTCAATTACCTTTTAAATGGATGCAATTTTTAACAAACTTGCATGGTTAATACCTTTTCTAAAATCCATTTATAAAATGAGTTTATAAAGTGATTGAAATTCAGAATAATTAAATATTCAAAACCAAAACCATAACCATAAGATTGTATATATCATAAATCAGTCTGTCTCATGAGCTCACATCCTCTCATTACGAACCAGAGTAACTCGTACTACGTGTACTAAGTACTCTCTACCTGATACCTATCCCATAATACTAGAGGACACCTATGTGTCTATGCCTACCGAACTGGAGGGGTAATTGAATGCCTACATCTACCGAGATAGGGATAATCAGAAAACCCTATATGGATTTACAGGTTCTCACCAAGGACAGGTATACTGGCCACTCACGAAACACCGCGATGTGTAATATGTATTTCATGTGTGATCCTATGGTATGTACAATATTTAACAGTTCACAATAACCATGTATCAAGGAATTATTCATGCTTTAAAAATATCACTTGGCATTATCTTAGGATTTACTGTAACATGGGCAGCACACTATTATTTTTCTCTATAATCACAATGTAATAATAAGTAAAAAAATCCACACAGTCTATTCCTAGTATAATCCAATGCGTTTCATCAATTTATCACATCATCAATAAATCATGATTTTTCATAAATAAATTCACATATATAAAATCAGATAATTGAACTCTTACCTCAATCGAGTGTCCAAATAGTGTTACGGTGCTATGAAGGATGTCTGATGTCGTTTGGGTGTCGTTCGGAGGGTCAGGTGTCGGTTTCGAACCTTTGATCGATAGGTTTGAGAATTCAATTTTTAATCAGAGTTTCAGATCGTGAAATGGACATCACCACTGAATTCAGGCAAATCTGAGCAGTCGAATTTTGATTTTCGTGCCCGTCACCAAACATAGTCAAAATATATCAAAATTCTTGTACACGAGTACATCATAAATATGAAGTTTATTTTATGATCTAACAGTCGGATTGAAAAATTTAAATATAAAACTAAAGTTACTTAAAATTGTCAAAAATGACAAAATTCAATTTGAGTAAATTCGAGTTTAGATATATATACCAAGTGAAAGATCATAACGAGAGGAATTGAACCCAACCAGTTTCACGGTGAAATGTCACTGGAATCTACGCCTGCGATGAAAAGAAGATTGCAGTTTCTTTCAGCATTTTCTGGTGAAGGCGTTCTCCAGCGGGGTTGGGACCAGTGGCGGACTGCTCGTCTGGTCCTGGGCTTTCGATCCTAGGTGGTGACGAGGGACAACGGCGGCTAGAGATGCTTCGTCGGAGTCTCGGCCAGTTTTCGGCGTTCTCGCTAGATTTCGTACAGAGAGAGAGAGAGAGAGATCGGGAGAGAGCTGAGAGAAAGAGTGGAGGTGGCCACGTGTCCATTTTTAAATGGGCATTAACATCTTTTTGAATATTATGTTTTTACCACAATATTCTCAAATTTATCTCAATTTAGTCCTTTAAAATTGCACAACCGCCTGGAATTTTAATGTTTTATTTCACTTAAACCCATAATTTTTATTTAATAAGCCCCATTATTTTACTCCGAAAATTACTAAAGTGACCAAAATGCCCTTTTTAAAAATTGGGTTTTTACACCAAATATTATGACAACCTAACTTAACCAATATTAATACATCACTACTGCTTCTTTTTCTTCTCAGAATATATACATATATATGTATATATATATATTCAGTACAGTCATCTTAATTCTAACAAGACAAAAAAAAAAAAAAAAACACCACGCAGTACTGCAAAAAGAAAAAGGAAAAAAAAATCCCTTAACAAAACACAACTTATATAGTATAGAATAAATATATATATATAGCATTTATTTTTTGATCTTGAGTGTGTTAATTGTTGGATTTAAAAACGAATTTCGTAGCAGAAGATTGGCCCAGGAACATTCAAAAATTTTTTCAAAACAATTGACTATATGAGTGCATAATATTAATTCATAGTAAATAGGAACATACAAAGAGAATAGATCTAATACTTCTTGTAGCCTATCAGCGGATCTTAGCTTTTTTGTCTTCTAAACCGCGATCTTCCAATCCAAGCCTTAAGCAGAACTGGATGAACGTGTGGGTGTTGCGTACAATTCCTTAAAAAATACACACTTTAGGCTCTTGCAATATTCGCAACACATGAGATTGCAAGAGTTTGTTCTACAGAGAATAGGAAAACACTCTTCTTTTTCTCTCTAGTTTATGGAGGCTCTGTAGAAAATAATACGTTGTGTATTCTATTAGGGTTTCCTTTATATATATATATATATATATCTATTTATTAACTATTTAATAAATTATTATATTAATCAAATTAATATATATATATATATAAAAATTTAAAAAAACATTAACTTTAGTTTCCTTAAAAA
>JXTC01000065.1:565997-577098 GCA_002914845.1 Trema orientale
GGTCTAAGTTCGTCTTTTTATGGACATGTACAGTGCCCAACATCAGTGACACATCATATAGTATTATTGAATACCACTGATATCTATAATATTGCTCCCCATAAAATGCTAGAAACATTTAATTCTATTATTTAGCTTGTTCCCATAGAATACTAAAAACATTTAATTCTATTATTTAGCTTGTTTCGACTTTTTTGGGGCACTTCATAGTCACGCCACGTGTATATATAGAAAGCTCATTGAGCGGAAATTTGACACCCAATAGTTTAATTTCATCTTCCTTTTGTTTTTTCTTTCCTTTTTCTTTTTTCTGTTTTATAATTTTGCTATTGGAAGCATGATGTTGGATATTGGAATGATCATAAAGATACTGTGGGGCCGTTTGGTTCGCCCATTCTATTCCATTGGAATGAAAAATCCATTTGAATGGGTGTTTGTTTCAACAACTCTAAATTTTCCATTCAAATGGTCTTTTAGAATGAGTGTTTGTTTCAACAATTTAGTTTTTCCATTCAAATGGTTCATCAGTCACATCAACTATTTGAATGGATTTTTGTGTCTTGGATGAGACTGGAGGGGAAGAGGTATTTTTGAATGGTCCATTCCAATACTCCCATTCTAATTATAACCCATTTCATTATTTTTTCCATTCAAATGTCTTCCATTCCAATTATAACCCATTCCACAATTTCCCTTCAAATACACACATTCAAATAGGCGAAACAAACGGGGCCATACATACTCGGAGATAAAAGTGAATCATGTAAGTCTTTCAAATGTGATGATGAGTTATTTTTTCTTCATATATTAGTTTTTAGTTTTCATTCTTTGGTGCTTTACTTTTATTTCGTTTATGTTTGGTAATAAGTTTATGATGGTGTTGATCTTTTATTATATGGATAATTAGGTAATAAATGACATGCTATGCTATGCAGTATGAACAACTTGATCACTATCTTACAATAAGTTGTCCCCTTTTAATAACATTATTAATGGGTTATTATAAAATAAAATAAAAATTTTAGATTTCTAATTATATCAAATAAAACTTTGAGATTTTGAAATCTAATCAAATTGAACCCAAAATAGATATTTAATTAATGATTATACAACGTGCTTAAAAAATGACTTTATTTTTGGAAAATTATCACTAAAACACCTTCTTTTAAAAAAAATGTGAAAAAGAAAATCTTGTATTTTTGAAAATTCAAGATAAGTACATTCTATTTAAGAGAAATTATTATTAAAATATCTTCTGTTTTAAAAAAGTGTAAAAATAAACCCTTGTATTATTAAAAATTTAAAATAAATACCTTTTATGTGAATTATCATATCATTTGTTACCTTTAACTGGTCAAATGTTTCAAAAATAACTAGTTCAATTAACAATTTACCTCTTATTATATTATTTTAAAGCACACACTACACTTAAAAATGAAGAGAGAGAGAGAGAGAGAGAGAATATATATGGTCTAAGAACTCTTTTGAAAAATTAAAAAAAAAAAGCTTTTCTCTCCATAGTTGCAGCACAAATCCAAAAGAGAAAAATCTAAAATTTTTACAAATTTTTGTCACTTTCGAAATTTCTAAAAATTTTAGATATTTTTTTTTATTTTCTAGATTTTGCTACAACTATAGAAGGAAGTGTTTTTTTTTAGAGGTATTCGACCATATAAATTCTCTCTCCCTTTATTTTCAAGTGTAGTGTGTGCCTTAAAATAATATAATAAGGGATAAAATATTAATTTTACTAAACTATTTGAAAGTCAAAGGTAGTAAATAATATGATAATTTAAATATTAGAAGGTATTTATATTGAAGTTTTTAAAATATAAGGGCTTTTTTTTCCACACTTTTTAAAAATAGAGGGTATTTTGGTGATAATTTACTTTATAAAATAGAAGGTACTTATTTTGAATTTCCAAAAGCACAAGGTTTTTTTTTGCACTTTTTTTAAAACATGTGGTATTTTAGTGATAATTTTCCTCATTTTTTAAGTGCTCTATATTAATGAACTATTTTTTCAAATTTATTTTAACTAAAAAAGTTAACATTTTCAATATAAAATGATATAATTTTCGCTCAATTAGGGTACTTGTTAATGTAAATAGCCTTGTATAGTCGTGCATGATGCTTTACACTAAGAAAAAATGAGTCATTTGACTTATTTCGCAGGCTAATTTAATTCGATTTTATAATCCAAAAATTTTATTTGATATAACTAAAAACTTAAAGTGTTTTTGTTAAAATTAAACGAGAATAAGGTTTTTTATATATAATCGAAGACCTAAGATTTTTTTTACTAAAATTAAAAAAATCGGGGTTTTTTTCGATTATAACTCTATAAAGGGACCAAAAACTTCCCTTTTCTAGACTCTGTCCGAGGTAGGGTTCATTTTCATATACTTCTGTGAATATAAATATAAATAAAGTACAGATGCACTTGGAAATATATATTATAATCATATACAAAATTACAAATATTACATAGATATATATATATGTCTATCCATAGCTAGCTTGTTCACATTCTATGACAACGTATATTATAATTTTGCAATTAACCGTACACAATCTAGATGATCTTTATCCTTTCAAACTAATATAATCTTTAAGTACATGATGTAATATACAACCTTAATTAATTAATAATGTAGTGGATTTCTTCCCAATTAGCAAATAATAATAATAGTACTAAGTAATATATTCATGATCATATGATTATAAAATAACTTAAAGTTCATCTCATTAATTTATTTTTTTTGTGAATATTATAACTAGTACTAGAAATCTTCGTCGTAAATTATGTATTTATGTACGGCTAATGTTTTGATATGAATTTAGCGAGCTAAGCCCTGGGCGCTCAATTGGTATAGGCGTGTATATAGCAAATATGCCGATTGCTACTCTCTTATAGTGGCTAATTTTTGTACATAGAACGGTAGAAACCTAGCGGATTGACATGCTTTCTTTGACAAAGTCATAAAAGAAAGAATTGGAGGTTGGGAGGTGTTTAACTGCTCTATACACCAATAATAAACTTCATTTAGCTCTTCTCACCCACCTACCCACCAACACCGAAGAAATTTACCCAATTTATTCATAAAAGTAGGTAATCACCTCATGCCTTCATTATCAAGACTCCCTTCCCAATAGAAGAACAAGTGTTAGGATGGACTTCTCCCCCTAGGACATAGATTATTTAATTATCTCAAGTTAATATATATGTTTATATATTGTTTCTTTTCTAAACTTTCATCTTCTCAAGTAATTGACTAGAAGGAATAACAAATACTAGTATTCATTAAAAATTGGTGACATATATAATAAAGAGTTAGATATATGAATTTTCCTTAAAAAAAGAAAAAAAATATTAGATATATGTTAATTATGAAACGCAAGTCATTCTCTCCGTTGAAGTTAGGTGATCTAATGTAAGCAACCCTTAATGTATAAATAATCAAGATGGTCGTGTTGTCTCTCAAATACCTTGTGATCAACTACAATGTCTAACACATCGAAGACAAAATCATTAATGGATCAAAAGCTGCTTCTGGTGTATGCTTTTCTTGTGCTTGGCTTCGCCATAACATGTAGAGCAACTACATACATGGTGGGGGATAATTCTGGCTGGGATATAAGTACAAATCTTGATACATGGGCAAAGGACAAGACATTCAACGTTGGTGATGTGCTAGGTGAGTATAATAATTTTATGTCACATGTAAGGAGTACTATCTTAATATCAGTTTTACTGTCTTCTAATTAGAGTATTAAACTCTGCGTGACGTTACATTCAAACTCTGCATTTACGGAATATTATACATGTCATCAAGTTCTCTCTTAAGAAATTTTGTGATTCTTTACAAACTATATGCTGAATTTCATGAATAAATGTTAGGAAGATATTTTAGGGATATATTTTTCATTTACTTTTTTTTTTATTTCTGTTTTTCTTGTTTATCTTTGTAGTGTTCCAGTATTCATCATCCAACAGTGTAAGTGAGGTGACAAAAGAAAATTTCGACAGTTGCAATACGACGAACGTTTTGGAAACATATTCAGCCGGAAACACAACAATCACACTGAAAAAACCAGGTGAGAGGTACTTTGTGAGTGGTAACAAGTTATATTGCCTTGGAGGGATGAAGCTTCATGTGCATGTAGAAAATAATCAAGCTTACGCACCAGCTGGTGCACCTCAGGCCACCCCTGGCTCGGACCAAACTGATTTTCCCAATCCTTCTTCCAAGAGCAACAATAAGATTCCTACTTCAACTGCCTTTTCCCATATTGTTGGAACTCATAGTACTATTGTACTATGTTTTCTAGGTCTTGTTGTTTCTATGCTATGGAATGTGATCAACTAATAACTACATGATGTAAGGTTTTTTTTTTTTTTTCCCTTTTTTTAAGAAAAAATCAATCTATGTTCATTTGGATGTTGATATTATTTATGATCCCTCTTTTGAGATTGTCAAGCTTGTATTTCAAATTTTGATGAATACATAATTATAAGGATTTTCTTTTTCTATTTTTTTTTTTTTCATTTTCTTGATGATAAATGTTAGTGAAGGGCTTGCTAGTTACTAATTCTAGAAACTTAAATTTTTTTTAAAAAAAAGTAGGACTTAATTAATAACCACCACTTACTATAAATTTAAAGGAAAATATCACACATACATTTTTGAAGCTTAAATTTCTTTAAGTAATGTCCGGAATTTTTTTTTAATAAAAAGGTGAGACTTAATTAATGACCTCCATTTATTATAAATTTAAAAAAAATACATACTACTACGTAATCCCAAATAATGGGTGCTCTTACCACTTGAGCTAACCCACTTCGTAAAAATGTCTGAAATTTTATATCTAGTAATTTATAAAGGGGCACATGTGGTCTTTTGGTAGTGCACACGGGTTCACCTATTAATTTAGGGTGATCTCATAATTCTATTAATGTGTGATGTGATGTTAAAGGTCTCATATACCTCTTATCACATTATTGCTCTTTTTAGATCTCATAATAGAGAAAAGATACATGACAATAGGATGCATTAGCTCAAAAATTTGAAAGGAAATTCGTATTATCGTTTGATGTTAATATTTCATCATTCAATGCCTTTAAATCTTACACAAGAACTAAATCCAAGTTTAATACTAGTATTAAATTATTTTTTTATAAGTTAATATTAATACTAAGTTTAAATTAGGATTAATTATTGGGCATTTTTTTTAAAGCAAATTATTGGGCATTTTGAAATAAAAGATTTGTTCCTAACTTAAATCTTTTGTTCTCCTGTACTAGAAGGGGGGAATAAAGAAATTTAAGACGTAAATTAGTCAATAACACAACCAACAAACTAAATACTTAGCAAGAAACCAAAAACTATAAAGTTTATTTATAAAAAGTTTTTCAACTTGGAAAGGTTCATTTAAAAAAAAAAAAATCCTTGTAAAAAAGAAAAGGGGAAATTGGTATGGCCCCCCTCCTGTTTCCAGTTTTTGTTCTTCCCAAGGAGTCAAGGACACTCTCTACTATTTTCCCTTGTTCGTTGCTAGACCATGGATCAGCCACGCAGATATATCTAAGGTAGGGCCCACATTTACGAATAAAATTATTCGCCAGTAAACGACTGCCACAACCACTTTCTACAACACACGTAACATAAAAAATATTAAGAAATTTCTAGTCACGCCCATAAATTTCTTTTTTTTTTTAGCCATTAAAATGAGTTTTATTTTTAAAATTTTTTTTTTAAGGGAGCCATTTAAATGAGTTCAAACAGCCAAAGCATGGAAATTTATAGATACACATAAATAATAAATAAAAAAATAAATACATAAAACGCAATTCCATGGGATGAAACTGATAAAGTATTAAAGTACATAATATATAATAAATAAAAAAAGGGGGAATAAAGAAGAAGTTTCCTATGACAGCATAAGAAATCCCAAACGAAAAAACAACCCAACTCCCCCCATCAAAAACCCAACACGTCACCCCAAAATGCTTAAAAGCTTGGCCTCAACGACCACCACCACCACTCCCACCGCTCCATTTTTGCTCATCTCCAGCTCCACCACCGGAGCAGCTGCTCATTCTCTCTCTAGAGCCTTCCTCCCTTCTCTCTCTAGAGCCTTCCTCCCTTCTCTCTCTAACCTCCGCCCAAAACCCATTTCCCCTTTCCCCCAAACCCACCGACCCTTTTCTCTCCGCACCTCCCCCATGAACCTACTCAACAAGCTCGGGTTCGGCCATAGGTCCCCGGACCTCTCGGCCGAGTCGTCGTCGATCGCGCAGGGCCCCGACGAGGACGTCCCGGCGCCGGGCCAGCAGTTCGCCCAGTTCGGCGCCGGATGCTTCTGGGGGGTCGAGCTGGCTTTCCAGCGAGTCCCCGGCGTGACCAAGACCGAGGTCGGGTATAGCCAGGGCTTGCTTCACAACCCTACTTATGAGGATATCTGTACGGGCACCACCAATCATTCGGAGATCGTTAGGGTTCAGTACGACCCTAAAGAGTGCAGCTACGACACTCTGCTCGATGTTTTCTGGGCCAGGCATGATCCCACCACGCTCAATCGACAGGTTGGGTTCTGTTCATTTTGGGTTGAGTTTCTTATGCGATTGAGGCTTTCGGTGGTTTTAATTGTTGGATTTTATTGATTATTTGTGGAATTCAGTTCAAATTTTGATGTGGGTGTTTAGAATTCGGCGACTATGGTGATGATTCTTGGTGCTGTGGTTGTTGATTTTTATGTGGATATTGATTGATGATTCTGTGTTTGCTTGAATCCATATGAGATAGATTTGTGTATTTCGTTGTTCTATTTGGTGGTTTCTTTAGGCTTTGTAATTTATTTTTGACTGATTCCTTTTGGTGTAACTTTGGGGCTTGTTTCCCAAGTTCCTGTCTTTTGCTATATTTTTTTGGCTTTATGTATTGGGACATATTCAACCATGGTGATAATTGTTAGTATATTTCGTGTTTGTATCTTCCAATTCTGGTATATATGCTGTCCTATTTGTTGCATAGTTTCTTGTGGGTTTTGCATTTGGCTCGCCTTCTGAACACAAATGTGCAGTCAAACACACTAGACAAGGAAAATTGGAAATGACTGACAAACTTCTCTAGTGGACTCAAACTGCATCTATTTCTTAGTTGTTGCTACTATCGTATGGAGAATCCAGTTTGCTTCAAAAATAATCATTTGACCCCAGTGAGTTGTTTTTAATTTAAAAGTTATTGTATCTATCTTTCCTGCTACCTTAGTGTCTAGTTTTCCCTGTCTAGGTTCTCCAACTATTTGAATAATTTTGAGACTTTACATATTCTGAAAACTTTTTCATATTTAGTTTTGCTGTATGTTGGAGAAGTTCTTTTGGATATGTTATTATGAAATATCTACCTACAGCTTGCACATGTTAAAAGTTATCCTTATTCTACATGTTGTTCAGTGTCAGTGATTGACTGTCTCTAGGATTATGATGTCGTAAAACAAGTTTGCTATATTATTACTTATTACTCATGAGGGATAGGTGGAGCGTTCAGGTCCATTGTCTGTTTCCATTCAATTTCTCGTTGGACTTGCCTAGCAATTTGTTGGACTTACCTAGCAATTTGCTAAAGTCTCCTTCCCGAAGATCGTAGGATTCGGTGGGAGGACTTGTTTTCAATATATATGTATACAGTGGTAGTTACGCAGGGTCTAATTTATCTCTGTCATAAATTAACTCCCTCGTCAGAGGTTTTTTTTAATAAAAAAATATTTGATTCCGTTGCCATATTGTAATTTACTATTGTGATGCTTGTGTATGTAGTTTTATCATGTGTGGAATTATAGGATATTGAACTGTTTGTTTGATCCATTTGGATCTCATTATCATGACAAAAATTGCCAAGCGGCGTACCAATCTCTCTATAGTGTTCACTTTTTTATATTTCGATGTTTCTCTTTCTATTTTAATTGCTGAGTTGCATGAAGTTCATTTATGAAGATTCATGTCAACTGAAGTAAAATAAATAGTGAAAGAAAGGGTCGCTAAATTGGGTTTATGGTTATTTGTTCAACCCGGATTTAACGTTACATTGATGTTTTCAGCTGGATAGCTCTTTATGTGCGTGTCTGAGGGAAAACAAAGTGGCATTACTTGAGTGGATGCTGGATTAGCATGCTTCTATTAATTTGTGTTGGTCTTTTCAATTAAAATTTGTGCTTAGTGTCACTGGGATCTTATATGGAGGTCCGTACTTTCTTCATTTTGCTTTGGATGGCTTCCTTTTGGGATTCTGTTCTGGGAAAAGGATATGTTTCTTCATTTTTGTTCTATTGATATTTTCACGTTTGGGTTTTTGTTATGTGAAAAGAAAAATATGGGCGCGTTTTGGTATAAGATTCGAATCCTACTTTTCAAATCCAGAAACAGTTTTTATATATAAAATTGGGAGGATAAATGTTTTTGTTCTCTATTGATATTTTCACTTATTTGGTTACTTTCATCATCTTTTCCCACGTACATGTATCATAGAGATGCTCTTTCACTATCATTCTTTCTTGGGTTCATATGCCAGGTTCAAAGTCATTCTTTTAGCTCAATGATTCTGAGGAATATGATGTTCCACTTTGTTATATATAAATAGAAAGATCGTAAAGAGATGCTTTATTTGTGTCCAGCCGGATCATGGATCTTTTTTTTTTTTTTTGAAAAGAAATCATGGATCTTTCTGGTTTCAATGAGACATTATAACATAGTGCTGTTAGATTATTATTTGAGCATTATTACTTCTGATGGGATAGCTAACTCATAACTTATCTTTTATCCTCATGAACAGGGGAATGATGTGGGGACTCAATACAGATCTGGAATATACTACTATACTCCTGAACAAGAGAAGGCAGCACGAGAATCACTGGAAAAACAGCAAAAACTTTTAAACAGGAAGATTGTCACTGAATTACTGCCAGCGAAGAAGTTCTACCGAGCAGAGGAGTACCATCAGCAGTACCTTGCGAAAGGTGGCCGCTTTGGTTTTAAGCAATCTACGGAAAAAGGCTGCAACGATCCTATACGATGCTATGGCTAATCATATTCAGTACTGGTGTAGAGGTAAATACTAGATGGGATGATGCAAAGGTTTGTGCTTTTGTTGAATCAATGAAATGTTACTACTATATTTTGCGTAGTTTGGTATGGTAAATCGTGCAATATGCTTGGTGTATCTGTTCTGTAAACTCATCTCTATAAGTAAATACTGTTTCTTGATCCTCATTGCCTTGTCACTTATACTCGAACTATTTATGCTGTATCTGTGTCCAAGATTCGGTTAATCCTGCAGTTAGTTTGTGTTGCTTCATACAATATTACTTTCCATGTATTACCGGTGCCATTTTACTCTGTTGTGCCTTGGTCATCCTTTGGGTCCAATGTCTCACAATCATGGGCTAAGAAAATAGTGGGCTTTTCTCTGGTTTGGACATGAGTAGGAGTAATTTGGGTCAAAATTTATGACAATTTCTCAAGACGACCTTTTTATGACTAGTCATAAAAGTGATAATTTTTGTAATGTTTTATGACCGGTAGTCATAGATGTTACTAGACATATATGTTATTAGTTATTAAAGGTTATAAAAGGTCATAAAATTTTTATGACCAAATCTAAAAATGTATCCTAGTAAATGGTCTTTGAATTGTCCTTTTTGACCCAAAAAAGACCTACATGGTTAACATCCCACTATATGTGAGTAATTTAGGAGAGTGCAAATTACAAACTTGAAAAATCCGGATGTTTTTGGTTCGTTTTTTTGGGTAACTAGTATAAGTGTTACGACCCAAACCTGAGACCAGTGGCAGAAGAGGAATTTCACAAGTAGAAATTCATAATTTATTTTAGAAAATTTTAGAAACTGCAATTCTTTAGAAAAACGACAACTAGTTTAAAATCGACAACTTCGGTAAAAGTTTACAAAAATAGTTCAAATTGTAAATTCCCACAGTTTGTAATCACCACTAGACATAGACTGTTAATGATAGTAATAAAACATACATATGCATCACCATTGTCATCACAAGTAGGCATAATAGATAATACAGGCTAAATCCAAAGTATGAGCCTTAAATGTTATTACAATTCCAAAATGAGTTATTAAGTAGTTACCAACTACTAAATTAGAACAATCTTCCAGTCCTAGTCACTCCGCTCCGGAGTTGCCCAAGTCACACTGCACACCACCTGAGAGGGGAAAGATAAGGGGGTGAGTATTTACATGCTCAGTAGGAATTCAATTACCTTTTTAGTATGAATGCAACTTTTGAAACCTGAATGGTTAGTACCCTTCTAAAATCCAGTTATAAGATAAGTTTGCAAATGATCAAGAGTAATCACATATTCAAAATTAAAATTAAAACCAAAGTCACCATGTTGTACATATCGTAAATCAACCAAGTACAAGTATGAGCTCTCATCCTCTCATCACGGTCCTGTAATACCTCTTGAACAGAGGTACCCAGCATCCTGACACTACTCAGAGGTGTGTCAGCAAATCCTGCGCAGGGGCCTAGGTCTCTCACCTAGCGCTGCAGCAACTCGCCAGCGATCTAAATACCATGATGCTAAAATGGAACTCAAGTGTGTGATCCTATGGTAGGTACAACATTTCACAGAGTATGTAATAACCATGCATCAAGTATATCAAGAAATCATGCTTTAAAACTCATTTGGTATTATTCTGGGATTTACAGAAAATTGGGCAGCATAACGGCTGTATTTTCCCAAAACTAAAATTTTTAAACTTGCATAAAAATCATACAACCAATCCCAGAACAATCCAATACATTCAACAGTTCACAAAATATCCAATCAAATCATTAAAATCCATATAATTCAACAATTTCAAAAAATAGGTCATAATGCACATTTTAAATCAAAATAAGTAAAAAATTTGGTAATTGAACCCCTACCTCACCGGAATAGCGATACCACGCTATTGAGTCCTCAAGGTGTCGTTGACGATTACCCAGAGGGTCGAGAACCAATTCCGAGCCATCGATCGTCCTCTTGTGAAAAGTCAACTTCTCACCGGAGCTTCAATTCTGCAAACAGAC